>RJWJ010004415.1:0-76226 GCA_004363605.1 Indri indri
CCCGGCCTATTTTGTCTTTTTTCTTAAGAAGTTATTACCTGTTTACAAAAGAAAACTTGTGGCTAAATTATATGGCACTGAATGGATGGTTATTGTACATTTCTTCTCTACTAAGAGATAATTCTTTGGCAGTGAGTTAGAATTGATTTGGAAGAATCTTACCATGAGCCCAGTTAAGCTATGGAACTGGACATACAGTAGACTGTTTACTCACCCAGTTCTAAAACTAGGGCACTACT
Source organism: Indri indri (assembly GCA_004363605.1). NCBI lineage: Eukaryota > Metazoa > Chordata > Mammalia > Primates > Indriidae > Indri > Indri indri. The sequence continues at coordinate 240 of RJWJ010004415.1, forward strand.
GAGTGGACTCCTTCCAGTACATGTTAGCTGAGGTTGAGTTAGGTGCCTATAGTCTTGTCAGATACATAAAGCATGTGGAAGGGGATCTGATACTGTTAAGTCTACCTTTAGTTTAACAAGTAATCATTTTTAAAATAGCAAACTTTTGAAATATTAAAAGAAAAAAAAAGGCTTGCTCTCCTGCTCCATTTACAGTGGCATGAAAAGAACCTCCTTTATAATTTAATACTTCCAAAATAATTTTTCATACCCTTCATAATGTACCTTGGTAATATTTGATGGCTCATAATCAGATTGCTTAAAATGTAGAACATGGAGAGTGGTTCAGGGTGGTCTTTATATTCAAAAGGACAGAAATTTGAGAAACAATTAAAGGATATGACAAGGATAGTCACCTAGGTATGAGATTCCTTGACTTGTCAAGCGGCTAGGATAGTCTAGAATTACTTGTATATCGTTAGAACATAACCCCATGAGAGTGACAGTTTCTAGTTTTATTTATTGTCATAGCCCTGGCTCCTAGAGAAAAAATGTTTGGTTTTTTAATAAAAGTAGGCTCTCAGTAAATGAGCCAACTGAATGTTTATGACAGCCATTTGAGAAAAGATATATATAGATATAGGTATTTATATACATCCATGAATGTAAACCAAAGGAAACTTCCTATAGTACAGGCAGACCTGGAGGCTTTGCCCAGGATTGTGCAGGATTCCCCACAATTTTCTCAGCTCTTGTCCTTCATATCAAAAAGTATTCCACAGAAGTCTCATTTGAGATGTTCTGTGAAAAGAGAGAGCTCTGTGACCAGTTGAATTTAGTAAACACTATTATCATATCCCACACCTTACAGATGGTGTTTAAAAGCTCTTGAGAAATTGCTTGTCAGCATTTCCTAAACTTGTACACCCTGGTAACTTGTTTTTAGTGGGATGGATGACACCTTTGACATCCCACAGATTTTTATTCAATAGAACAAGCACACTCCAGGAAAACACTACTATAGAGAATCTGTGCTGTTACTAATGCCTCTAGGGAGTGATTTGATTTAGAAAATCACTTTAGAAGATGTAAAGTTTTAATAATAGTAAAATATAATTGAGCATGGTCGATCTGTTACCTGAAAATACCTGAAAAGTCATCTGATGACAGGAATGTGTGATATATATCATCAACTCACTCATCTCTCCTTACAGCATGATTAATTAAGTTGATGCCAATTAAGAATTTTCTTTTTGTAAGGTCCTGTTTTCTCTCATTGTAGAGATTAGGAATTGTAATTAGTGACATTGTAGTATTAAATAGTAAAAGGGAACCTGTTAATTTTTTATAGGTATTCTGTGCAAACAAAATGAGTTTATTCAGATTTAGCTGCCTTAAATAAATTCAAGATTTCCAAAATCCTTGTTTTAATGCTTCCAGTTACATGTCTTCAATTAATAGTGGTACATGCTTTGTATAATGTATGCACAATTCTTACCCATTTAACAAAAATGTGAGTACTTACCATATGCTAAGAACCACCATTTGAAGTACTAGGTGAACAAACAAGGCAAAATCATTGCTTTGGAGATTTCATAGAGAATGGGATGCAGGTAATACAAATGAATATCAAAATAGTAAACAGTACTGTAAGGATAAATTAAGTCATAGAGAGGAAAAGGAGATACAACACAAGCCATACATACTACTTTGGAATGATTTTTATTGGTAACCAATAATCTTATCCATCTTTTAAGATTGATAAATTAATCTGTAATCTCTAAGAAGATAAGGGAAGTTTTTTTGAGTAAGGAATCTTTTAGTTTTTCTATTTCAAGACAATAGGGTAATTTGGCAGGTGGGCTCTGGCTTTCCCTTTCCTTTAAAAGGCAGTTTTGGTTGTTTTTAAGAAAAGCTACTTCCCAGCTGGTAGCAAGGTAGAAAAAACAAATCACAGGAGTCCCCTAGATGCTTTTTTTTTTTTTCTCAATTTGTAGACTCCATTATTAGCAAATTTCCCTGTAAAGCTATATGTCATTCACAAGTTCATGGATTTGTTTTTACTGTTTCAAATGACAGGATACATTTTCTAAATGAGATGAATTTTATCAGTTTACTCAGTGAAGTTCATTTTTCAGTTGCAATATTGTATAACACTTTAATTCTTGTTCTTTATAATGTAACCCTTGAACCTTATGGACCTTAGGCTTTCCCCATGTGTTGAATAGGAAACTTTGACAAAATCTCTATAGTCTTTTCCAACTACAGTTAGTTATATAATTTCAAGTTAAATTTTTCCTCCAGTGTTTTTATACTTTGAAGCACATAGCTGGAGTAAAAATTCTCAAAATACCCACCCATCAAGTGATAGGGATATTATTAAGCAGATGTTTTCTTCTGCTTATAGGAAATTACAATACTCTACTCTTGTAAAATCATAAACTAAGATATGTCATAAAAACAATGTATACATAGATCGCATGGGAGATCCCACACTTTAGTACCCAACACTCCAGCATAGTCAAAAACTGCAGTATTCCTAAGAGGCAGTCCTATCTAATTCTATTTCTGTATCAAGGTCTATCAGTTGCGTAGCTCACAGGTAATAAAGTGGCTTTGAGTTCAAGACAATCATGGCTTGGAATGAGTCATGGTTATAGAAAACACAGGGCACAGTAGTAGCCTCATGTGACAAGTATAAACTACATTAAGCACAGGTGTTAGGGGTTATGGAAAGTCTACTGGGGTTAATTAGGAGTCAATTTCTTAATCTCTACAAAGCTGTGACTACCTCAAGCTAGATATATAACTTTTCAGTGTGATCTATAAAATGGGTACAAATTTTCAGTTATTAAATAGATATCACATACCTGGTTATGTGCCATAGAATGTATTGTATTAGATGCAACAGCAAATAATAAAGCTGAAAGACATATGAACCCTCAGGAATTTAAAAAGTAGATAAGTGAGCTAATGATTTTTATCAATATAGATGATCAGGCATGTTTATATTCCCAAACATTTGTGTGTTTATTCTTACTCATTCGTAGTAATGCAGGAAGATTTATGCCTTATTTTGTTTTATGTAGTGTCAGTAGTTGTTAATTGGAAAGAAGAGTAAATTAGGAAGACAGGAAACCTGCATAGTAATTACGGTCTGCCTTTGAGTGAGCCATACAATACTCTTGGGCTTTTATTTCTTCAGAAAGTATAGGACTACTTTTTAAAAAAAAATTTTGGGACAGGGTCTTGCTCTGTCACCCAGGTTGGAGTGCAGTGGCACCACTGTAGCTCACTGCAGCCTTGAACTTGCTGGGCTCAAGTGATCCTCCTGCCTCAGCCTCCTAAAGTGCTGGCATTACAGGCATGAGTCACCGTACCTGGCCAAGGACTACATTATTTTTTAAGATCCTGACCAGCTTTAAAAGATTATGAACCACTTCTAAATACAGGATTTTGCTTTGACTACCAGTTAGTTATACTATTTACAAGGGAGCTCAATTTTTAATTGAATCAGTTTGAATCTTTACCTCATATAATTTTATCTGACCTTGACTCCCACCATCCAAAACAAGGGAATATTGGAGAATGTCAAGAAATTTTGCCATAAATTCATAATCTCAGAAAGTCCAGGCTAATCATAATACAGAAAATATCTTCCATAGGTTCCTGTTTTGTGGGTAATTTTTGCTAAGACAGTTTGTTTCTTCTGGAAAAATATTTTCCCAAATTTAATATTTTTTTTGGAAAGAAGTAACCAGAGTACTTAACCCTTCCCTGCCAACCAGGTTCAACAGGTGAAGTAATTATGAAAATGGTCTTTTTAAGTAATTCCAGATTTCTCAATGTAGGGATTTAGAGAAGCCCTGATAAATGGATACAGGGTTTTTCATAGAGAGGCACACGACAAAAAGGGGTCAAGTAAGGTGATAGACAATCCCATGGCTCTAGTCTTTAATTTTCAAAGGTAAGAATTGAGGTTTAAAACTTACAGTTCCATTGAACAAATAAGACTACCTTTTGCCTGTGCTGTTTTAGTGTTTGATTGCCCATCGGAGACCAGGAGAGATACAGGTATGTGTCCATGAACAAATAACCTTACCTCTTTGGACCTCAGTTTCCTCGGTATCACGTTTGCAGTATGGCAATTTGCTGTAACAAATTAGAAACTTACAAGTATTCTGAGAGTTTTGTCGACATACTATTTTGTTCCCTTGCTGAGTGTAACAAAGAAAAAAACAGGTTAGAGTAATAAGCAGTAGCTTCCAGAGTGTAGGCATCTTGATGCTTGAATCTCTGTTGGTAATTACTGGAACTAAAGCTCCAACATTGAGAAGACTACAGCAGCCAGACCTTGAGTTTTCTGATCTTTCTTTCTTTCTTCTCCACACTGATGACAATAAAGGAGGAAAGACAAATGGATCTGAGCCTGCGGACCTGGTTCTTTTCATTTGGAGAACTGGACAGTTGATGGATGTGCTTGGTTCTAGTTGAGAACTGAAGCATTTGCCAGGCCCACTGGTCAAGGCTCTGGGTCTTGATGTTAATGTTCTCTATCCAAAGAGAACTGATGCTCAGAGGAACTCTTGCTGTTCCTCAGTCCCTGTCTTAAACTGTCAGTGTAAGACAGGAAGAGCAGAAGGTAGAGGAATGCTTTATAAGAATTATAATGTAGGGCAAAAGGGCTAAAGTGTAAATAATAAACACAGAATGCCTACCATTTTTTTAAGTACTGTTTGAAAACCTCACAGACATTTTCTGTTTGAACTCAGTAACAATCTGTTGAAGTGTAAGTGTTGTAGTCTCAGAAAGGTTAACTAACTTGCCTAGGGTCTCAGAGAATACTGACTGGTAGAGTCATGATTTGAACCTAAGTCTTTACCCTACAACATCCTGCTACTACATGTCAGTAATATATTCATTCCTTAAGTGCATATGAATTTTACCTTTTCAACATATCGTTACCTTAAGAATTTTAAATCTTTTAAAAAAGGCTGGCTTCTCTATTAAGAAAAAGATTTTCACAGTTTGGTCAAGCAAGGTAGTGTCTGAGGCATTTTTATTTTGGTTTACCATTATCATTAACACTCCATCAGAAATATTTATAATGATAGGGCTTAGTAAGATGACGTTTGGGATTCTGAAAGATCTTTAATATAAATGTTTTCTTCCCTATATCTACCAACAATAGAATTATTTTGCTTACAGTATCATAGCAATTATTTTTTAAATTTGCCATGAACATTTGGACTTATGAATTTTACTTGTGAGCAATGATATTTATTACATCACTTAAAACTTAAATTTCGTAGACAAGAGAAGAAAGGAAAATGGAAGCAATTTTGCAAGCTTTTGCCAGACTTGAAAAAAGAGAGAAAAGAAGAGAACAAGCCTTGGAAAGGATCAGCACAGCTAAAACTGAAGTTAAAACTGAATGTAAAGATGCACAGATTGTCAGTGATGCTGAAGTTACTCAGGTATTATTATTCAGGTCTAATTTTATTTTCATACTTAAATATCTTCAAATAAAATTTCCACACATGATTTAATTACATCTATAAAGAATTTTAAATAATGCATATTTGCCTTTTAAAATAGCATTTTTCAAATTCTATGGGAATTTAAACTTGAGATATAAGACTATACTTGCTTTGTTCTTTAGGGTTACCAAATTTTTTATTATGTCAATTATATATCACAATTCATAGAAATTCTGGAAAGTTAGCTTCTGAAGTAGATTAATGCTATTATATTTGAATTTATATATACTTAGTATCAAAAGTTCCATTATGTTGTATTTTGAACTAGGAACAAGCAAAAGAAGAAACTGCTAGCAAGCCAACTCCTGCAAAAGTAAATAGAACTAAACAGAGAAAAAGTTTTTCTCGGAGTAGGACTCACATTGGACAGCAGCGTCGGAGACACAGAACTGTCAGCATGTGTTCGGATATCCAGCCATCTTCTCCTGATATAGAAGTTACTTCACAACAAAATGATATTGAAAATACTGTACTTACAGTAGAACCAGAAACTGAAACTGCACTATCAGAAATAATTACTGAAACTGAAGTTCCAGCACTTAATAAATGTCCTACAAAGTACCCCAAAACAAAGAAGGTATGATTCTTAATAAATGTAAGCACTATTTTCTAACATCAGTGTGTCTTAATGATATTAAATAATTACGTTAGTGTTGTAAAAATTCAATTTATAACAATAAGAAACCAAGTTTTTATACTTGCAGACTTTTTTTTAACTAATGAGAATTGTAAAACTGTATAATCAGTTAATAGAAATGTCTGCATTATTGTGAAGACAGTTATATTCAGTATATCAAGACTTTTAGTAGTGCAATTCATGATTTCTTTAAATAAGTTTGCCTACCTTATGTACAAAATATATACTTTTCTGAACTAGTTTTAGATGTGTTATCCTTAGTTTGTATTTTTTATAAATTCCATTGTATAGGTAGATTACAAGAATTAAATGTGAAGAAACTGTTGACTTCAGTAAGAATGTACTACTATGAAAATTGATGAGTAGTTTTATTTTTTATTTTTTAATTTTTTATTTTTTGAGACAGTCTTGCTCTGTTGCCTGGGCTAGAGTGCTGTGGCGACAGCCTAGTGAACAGCAACCTCAAACTCTCCTGGGCTCAAGTGATCCTCCTGCCGAGTAGCTAGGATGACAGGTGCCTCCATGCCCAGCTAATTTTTTCTATTTTTAGTAGAGACGGGTTTCGCTCCTGCTCAGGTCTTGAACTCCTGACCTCAGGCGATCCTCCTGCCTCAGCCTCCCAGAGTACTAGGATTACAGGTGTGAGCCACCGGCCCGGCCAGAAGAGTAGTTTTAGATCAGATTATTAATGAAAATCTTTGGAAACACTACTGTCAGACTTAATGAAGCAATTACGGGAAACTATTCACTGAATTAAACTAACCTGAGCTTTTCAGATCGTAAATAACAGAACATCCTGTGAAGCTTTTTTCTTTTTTTCCCCACTCTGACTAGAGTATAGCAGAGTGGAACAGAGATACCAAAATGGTAATCTTTAGGCTCTTTGGGAAGCAGGTAGAGCATAAATGTATCTTTCTCACACACTTCTGTAACAAAGTACTTTGAAGCTTCATTTATTTTGTCTTTGTTCTTACCTAATTCAGTTACTGTAGGCAGGCTGCTAAACCGGAAGTATATTTTGAAAAATTCTAGTAAGAATCGGGATCATATTTTAATGGCAGAGGTTAGATAACTGACTTGCCACAGAGTCACAGGTTTCATTAGAAAGAAGATCTCAACACGGCTGTGTCTAATTCAAAGGGTATGTTCTCCTTATTGCACTGTGTAGCCTAAGCAAGCAAGCCAGCCAATATTTGCCTTTAGCACTGAGCATTATTTTTCCCACCTGAGAGCAACAAAAAATAATTCCAACTTTTCTTTATGATGTGAAAAGAAAAAACTCGGGTTTAAAAGACGTGAAACTACTTCCTTGATTACAAATAGGATGTGATCCCTACCATTTATTAATCGACTGTTGTGGAGTGCTATACATTTATTTAAATCACTGGTCTGAGATGAAGTCTCCTGCATCCCCCCCTCATCTGAGATGTAGGCTTCTATATCCTATCTGATTCTCTAAAAAAGCCTCTTTTGACTGCTGGTTTTGCTTATGGTACTCTGTTTATTTTAAACAACCTATTGTTTGACAGAGTACCAAATTATCATGATTTCCCCTAAGGGCCTCATTTAGTTTAATAATATACATATCACTTATTCTGTGCCACATACTGTTGTAAGAGCTTTATATATGTTATTTAACTCTTTTACTCTTTACAGTAATCCTAGTTGTAGAATTAGGTTCTGTTATGACCTTTCTTTTGTAGATAAAGATTGAGATATAAAAAAGTTACATGACTTGCTCACAGTCACAGTGTAAAGTGGCAAAGCCAGTATTCACCCTCCCGCAGTCTGGCTCCAGACTCCATGTGCTTCTCTGCTACATGCTATTGCTTATCCTAGAAAGGCAGTTCTGTACACACAGAAAAAGAGGGAAAGAAAAGATGCCAAAATGTTTACAGTGGTTACCTCTGGAAGACAGGATACATAGATTAATTTTTAATGTGTGTTTCTATATGTGTGTTTGTGTGTGAATGTACATGAGCATACATATATATATTAATTTTTCAATACTTTACATTTATAATTATAATTTACAATAATACTATTTGACAACTAGATAAAGATATGAATGCCCTTACAGCAAAGAAAATATTACTAAATAACTAGTTTTTTAAAAAGTGAGTAGTAATTTATACTTCAGGATCAGGTATATTCACATAGCTAGTAAAGACCAAATTGTGTACATTGTAGATCAAAGAATCAGTAGAATTAAGGACTATGTAAATATTCAAAGCATAGGAACTTCTAGAGATATTTCAAATTCCTTAAGTCAGTGATTGTCAGTGCTGACTGTCATTTTTTTAAATATACTGTGTGCAGTGACCTTGTCTCCAGGAGATTCTGATGGGCAGACAGGGCAGAAAAACACTGCCTAAAATCAGATTTTTCTAACAGATTAAACATTTTATACCTATAATAGAAGCAGCAACAAACCTAAATTTAGTGTTTGTATTCAATAAAATGGTATTGATGTCTCCTAGTTTTCTATATTAAAAAGCTTTAGTGTCTTTTTGTAATATAAATTTTACGAAAGCAACCATGTGTTTTGTTCCTATAAAATACTGGGTAAAAAATTTCAGAACATAACCAAGGAAATGTAGGATGATATATTGCTTTTTGGACATTATATATGAACAATTTAAATTACTCAATTTATCATTTTAGATATTTAGATAAAGTATCAATTTCAAATCTTGTATTAGAATATTCAGTAGGAGAATCTGTGCAGTTACATTTATAGTGATCCAAATTTTTCTTTCTCTAGCACTTGGTCAATGAATGGTTAAGTGAGAAGAATGAGAAGACAGGAAAACCTTCAGACAGCCTTTCAGAAAGGCCTCTTCGAATAACTACAGATCCTGAAGTGTTAGCTACACAGCTCAATTCTTTACCAGGTCTCACTTACAGCCCCCATGTATACTCTACCCCTAAGCATTATATTAGATTTACTTCACCATTCCTTTCAGAAAAAAGGAGAAGAAAAGAACCTACTGAAAACATTTCTGGCTCATGCAAGAAGGTAAACTTTTCTTTGGATATGAAAATCTAGGATGAGCCAAATGCCAGTTTCATTTGTTACTACCATTTCTGGTAGTGAAATGCATTTGCAATCAGCTCTGTGTTTATAGGCTACATAAACAGCTACAAATTGATTCCTATTAATTTATCATTCTATGTTATTCAGAGATGGTTGAAACAAGCTCTGGAAGAAGAAAATTCAGCAATTTTACATAGATTTAATTCACCCTGTCAAGAAAGATCCAGAAGTCCTACAGTCAATGGTGAAAATAAAAGTCCACTACTATTAAATGATAGCTGTTCCCTTCCAGGTAGAATTTCTTTTCAGTATTGTTTTAATGTGAGGAATGTGGCAGGATGTATAGATAGCTTTTATAACAGGCACATTTCAGTTATTGCTGTGCACTTTAGAAGAGAAGCACATCGTTATATATATTTTCTCTTCTGTCCTCCAAATTCTTTGGATAAAGATACAAGTTTGCAATACCATGTGCATTGTTGGGGTTTATGGTTAAATTTTTAAAGGCCTAGTTTGGCTTTGGGGCTGGGTGCTTTTTAAACAGATTCAAAAGGACTCTTAAAAAAAAAAAAAACCAGTTAAAGTAACATCACCTCTTGTAAGATTTCTTTGACACCCCTAGGCCTATAACCTTCAGGCAAGACGATGCTTGCTAATCGTGAAATTAACTAATTTTGGGGTGGAGAGATTGCTTTATGTTAGTACCATTTTTTTAAACCCTGAAATTTAGTTTTGGGGTGAAAGTAATCATAATTACTATTGTTCATATTTTATCTTTCCCAGAATGTAATACATATTGTAGCAAATACCAACAGTGCAATTTCTTACAGCTTATTATTTCACCAACAGATTTAACTACACCACTAAAAAAACGAAGACTTTATCACTTGCTAGATTCTGTTTATTCAGAAACCTCCACACCTACTCCTTCACCGTATGCTACACCAACTCACACAGATATTACTCCTATGGATCCATCATTTGCCACTCCTCCACGGATAAAATCGGATGATGAAACTTGTAGAAATGGTTATAAACCCATATATTCACCAGTTACCCCAGTAACTCCTGGTACACCAGGAAATACCATGCACTTTGAGGTGAGATATTAAATGAGAAAAAAATTTCACCCCCTGGGGGTGGGGTTTAAGAGCTTCCCCCTGTCTTTCAAATAAGTGTGCTGAGTGAGAGTAGAAAATAAATTTTCAAGATACTAAAACAAAATTGGTAACAAGCTTTTATATGAATTTAAATGCTTTTATTTTTACTAATATGAGGTTAACTTTCATCTTACTGATATACACAAGAGACTAAATGAGTATGTGTGTATCAAACTGACCTCAAAACTAATATCTTGTTAATATCTCATTTGAGAAATGGAAATAAACAGGAAAGTCTAAAACCAGAGTCTGTGTAGTAGTTTCTCATTTTGTTTTCATTTCTGTAACTATTATCGATTTAGTTATATATTTTAATTTTCAATTCTAATTATTTCTTTTATATAGAATATTTCTTCCCCAGAAAGTTCTCCAGAAATAAAGAGACGCACTTACGGTCAAGAGGTAAGAAGTTACCAGAAATGGGGTGGATTGGTGATTTTTTACTATTACCATTATTTTGCTTAAATTACTGGTAGGATTTTGAAATAAACAATCTCAAGATGTGGTTATTGGTGTAATTTTTTAAAAAAATTCTTTAAACAGGGATATGACAGATCTTCAACTGTGTTAACATTGGGGCCTTTTAGAAATTCCAATTTAACCGAACTGGGTCTGCAAGAAATAAAGACTATTGGTTATACCAGCCCCAGAAGTAGGACTGAAGTCAGCAGGCAGTGCCCTGGAGAAAAGGAACCTGGGTCAGATCTTCAACTGGGACTCGATGCAGTCGAGCCAACTGCCTTACATAAAACCATGGAAACGCCTGCACATGACAGGACTGAGCCTAATAGCCAACTGGACTCGACTCACTCTGGACGGGGCACGATATATTCTTCCTGGGTAAAGAGTCCTGACAGAACGGGCGTTAACTTCTCAGTGAACTCCAACTTGAGGGACCTGACACCCTCACATCAGTTGGAGGTTGGAGGAGGCTTCCGAATAAGTGAGTCAAAGTGCCTGATGCAGGATGATACTAGAGGCATGTTTATGGAAACAACTGTGTTTTGTACTTCCGAAGATGGGCTTGTATCTGGTTTCGGACGGACTGTTAATGACAATTTGATCGACGGGAGTTGCACACCCCAGAATCCACCACAAAAGAAAAAGGTTACAAATTTCACAATTTATAGTCCTTTTAATATTTTTTTTTATATTACTGAGGGTAATTGGTAGTTATATGTATTACATAAGGCATTCCTTAATTTATTCAAGTTAAATTTTTTATATGTGTATTTTTAAACCTTTTGTAAATGCTCACTTAATTAGAAAATGTTTACAGAAAAGTAAATTCTAGTAATATGGGAAATCCTTGTAAGGAGCATGGTTTCAGAGACAGAAACCTCAAGAGTTTACTCACCAAATGAGTAACTTTTAAAAATAAGCACTCCCCAATCAAAAAAACAGACTTGAATAATATTCGTTATTACCTTTATTTTACACAGAATAGGCAGTCTTGTATAGAAGAAATGCCTTTTCCCTAATCCATAATATCTACAATATTTAGGCCATGGGTGTAAGAGAGTTTTGGAAAGTAATATAGTAATAGATAAGTATTATATATTAAATGAATTCCCTGATTTACCACCATTAGCAGACATACTGAAACATTTAGAATGCCTTATTTCAGAAGAATGGGAGAAACTGTAGCACTTATTTTGTTAGTAGGCTTATTGCTTTGCAAGTCAAAGAATTTTAGTGATGTGTGCTTTTAATTTTTGTAACAGAGTCCAGTTGGCAACTTTGTGGGAAGCAATGTAGTATAGTGGAAAGAGCACGGGCTTTCAAGTAAGACCTAGGTTCGAATCCCGGCTCCAACACTCACCAGCTGTGTGACCTTGAGTGAGTGAGTTACTCAATTTCCTCATCTGTAAAATGGGGATGATAATATACCTATTTCATAGGGTTGTTGTGAGGATTAAATGAGATAATGTATGTAAATCATCTAAGTACAATGCCTGGCATATAATAGGCATTTGATAATTGTTAATTATTATTTGTTCAGAATTGAATTATTTTATATAATTCTCCTTACGTAAATTAGTAATTCTCTTTATAAAAAAAGAATGCATTGGTTCTGACATAAAAACAAGGATAAAAGATTTGTTTTGTCTTATCTTTCTTGCTTAAGGTTTCTCTATTAGAATACCGTAAGAGACAACGCGAAGCTAGGAAAAGTGGCTCTAAGGCAGAAAACTTTCCACTGGTTAGTGTATCACCTCATGCAAGTGGAAACTTGAGCAGCAATGGTGACGGGTGTGCCAACAGTAGTGAAAATGGGGAGCAGGTAGAAAACACTGCTAGCCTACCGTTACCAACACCAGCTACAGTTTACAATGCTACTTCTGAAGAAACCAGCAATAACTGTCCTGTTAAGGAAGCCACTGCCAGTGAGAAGAATGAACCGGAAGTTCAATGGTAAGCCTGTTTTGAAGTTTGCTACTCTGGCGAGAAGAGGCTTTTGTTAATGAATTGTTCTTCCTATTTGCTGTTCTTCTTCCAAGGCTTAAGGCGGATAGTGGTTTGTGGTCATAATTTTAAAAGATCCTTTCTGGTAATAGGGTTTTAAACCAGCTGTATATTGCCTGTGTTGTTAAAAGTCCATTGTGTTTATTCCTTGATAATTTATTCACATTCTTCATACAGATTTCCTCTCCAAAGAACTTTTATCAGGATTAAGCCATCCTGAAAAATTTCTTTATAACCCTACCAGTTACTTTGAAAGAACAACAAGGTATGTTGTTTCTTTAGAAGGAATGGATCTTGGCAAAGGTAAAGAGGCTAGATTCTCTTTGCTCCTTGGTGTCCCCTTCCACCTGAGAGCTTACAAGCCTGACAAAAGGCAATTTGTTAGGGGCATGTTTTGGTACCTCTAGTAACCTGAAGTGACATTCTGTTAAGGCACTATCTTCAACTCCTCCCTCCTTCTTTTCACTAAGAAATTGCTGGAGACAAAGGAATTGACACAGAATGAGTTCTTCAGATAAGGATAAAAACCTCAGTTTGGGGGCTTGCAAAATAAGATTAGGTATTTTCAAAGCTTAACACCGAAGTATTTTCCTACTAGAGCAAAAGCCTTGGGCTGAGAGGACATGTTGACCATCATGGGACAAAAAAATAATCTAGCTGGCAGTAGCTTCTTTGAGTTGAGGATGATGTGATTTTGTTTTAAAGGACTGCCTCAACTTCTGTGGAACAAGTGAGAGAAAGGAGTTATCAGAGAGCTTTACTTCTCAGTGATCATCGAAAAGATAAAGACAGTGGTAAGCGTGCTTGTTCCTTCACCAAAAAGTACAGTCAGTTAATCACTCTGCATCCCCGTTCTTTGCAGCTCTAATGTTCTCTTTGGGTCTGCTCTGCTTCATCTCTAGGGGGAGAATCACCATGTGTCTCATGTTCACCGAGTCATGTTCAGTCTTCACCTTCATCTCATTCAAATCACATTCCCCAGTTGCAAGCTAAGGGCCCAGTCCCTTCTTTCAGTGAACTTATGGAAGGTCAGTAAGCAGATGACCTATCATGGTTACTGTTTTAAACACCTTTCTACATCAGAAAAAAGAGAGCCTTTATAACAAGTCAGTTTGAATGGTAGAATGTGCATTGCATTGTGGTGTTAATAAAAGACAGTGTTTATCATGTACTTGTATATTTACTATACATTCCTTCTGCTTTACAGACCCTGATCCTGAAAATCCAGAACCCACGACTACAAGTGAATGTCCATCACCGGATACTTCTCAAAATACCTGTAAAAGCCCTTCAAAAATGAGCAAGGTAATAACAACATTGACCTTTGGATGTGCCCGTTCAGAAAAGCTGATTGTAATATGCAGACAGAGTTTTCTGCTATATCAAGTATCAGAGTTTGTGATTTCTGGACACTTTCTGTTAAACATAATTGTATTTACTACTTTATTTACTACTTTTTCATTTTCTCTTCGATGAACTGTTGTGTACAAACATACAAGTTTTCTAAGCATGCTTTAAGAGCTTACATTTTCTCCTAAAGTTCTACCACTATTCTAGTGGTGTCTAGGAAACTCATAGTCTTTTCATGAACCAGCCAATTAATTGATCAGAAACAGAAGGTCAGGTGACATTGATTTAAGGGGAACGTTATCTCTATCCTGGCTCATGAAGATGTGATAATTTGATATGGCATGCATATCACTGGAAACTAAAGATGAGGAATCTGAGATTTATTTTTTTTTGATCCTAGATGTAACCTGGATTATTTTTATTTTAAGCTCACCATGAGAACTTGTTTGAACTATTAAAAAAAACCTGACTTTTTGACTTCCCAAGCCTGTATAACTGACTTCAAACCTATACAGGAAATACCATTAAATATCAACAAGACATTAGTTGGGGTTAGAAGAATAAACCTCAAGGTACACAAAATGTTTCTTAAGTTTATATAAACATCAATTTATTTGTATGACTTGTTCTCTTTTCATAGCCTGGTTCACCAGGACCTGTACTTCCTGCGCAAGCACATGGGAAAATACTCACAAAACCAGATTCCCACTGGGAGGCAACAGTCATTGTATCAGAAGCAGAGAACAGTGTCCACCTAAAAACAGAGCTCCAACAAAAACAGCTATCAAATAACCCCCAAGCACTTTCAAAGAGTCATCCTCCTCAGCCACATGTTCGCAGTTCATCTGAGCAACTTTCACAGAAGCTGCCTTCTGCACCAGCCAAGCTGCACTGTCCTCCATCACCTCACGTAGAAAATCCTCCAAAGTCATCTACGCCCCACACACCCGTACAGCACGGTTATTTGTCACCAAAGCCTCCTTCACAGCCGCTAGGATCTCCCTATAGGCCTCACCATTCACAGTCACCTCAAGTTGGAACACCCCAGCGAGAGCCTCAGAGAAACTTTTATCCAGCAACACAGAACCTTCAAGCCAATACTCAGCAGGCAACTTCTGGAGCATTATTTACACAGACACCCTCAGGACAATCTTCAGCAACATACAGTCAGTTTAACCAACCAAGTCTGAACAGCACGGCCCCGCCCCCTCCACCCCCTCCGCCTCCCTCTTCTTCGTCTTATTATCAAAACCAGCAGCCCTCTGCAAACTTTCAAAATTATAATCAGCTCAAAGGTAGTCTTTCTCAACAAACTGTGTTTACATCAGGACCAAATCAAGCACTTCCTGGCACCACAAGCCAGCAAACAGTTCCAGGACACCATGTTACTCCAGGGCATTTTTTGCCCTCTCAGAACCCTGCTATTCACCATCAAACCTCTGCTGCTGTCCCACCCCCTCCTCCTCCACCACCTGCTCCAGGACCACACCTCGTGCAACAGCCGCCTTCCCATCAGCAACACTCTGTAGCACATGTAGTGGGGCCTGTTCATGCTGTCACTCCTGGGTCACATATTCATTCTCAAACTGCTGGACACCATTTGCCACCACCTCCTCCCCCTCCTGGTCCCGCCCCTCACCACCACCCCCCGCCCCATCCCTCCACAGGACTCCAAGGTCTACAAGCACAACACCAGCATGTTGTAAGTTCAGCACCCCCACCTCCCCCTCCACCGCCACCTTCCAGTGTTTTGGCTTCTGGGCATCACACCACATCGGGTCAAGCCTTACACCACCCACCTCATCAAGGACCTCCACTTTTTCCTTCAAGTGCTCATCCAGCTGTACCACCGTATCCCTCACAAGCTACACATCACACCACTTTGGGACCAGGACCCCAGCACCAGCCTTCTGGCACAGGGCCACACTGTCCGTTACCTGTTGCAGGTCCTCATCTCCAGCCCCAAGGACTAAACAGTATTCCAACACCGACTGCATCAGGGTTCTGTCCTCATCCTGGCTCTGTGGCCCTGCCACATGGGGTTCAAGGACCTCAGCAGGCATCTCCAGTGCCTGGACAGATTCCAATTCACAGAGCACAGGTGCCACCAACATTTCAGAACAATTACCATGGTTCAGGGTGGCATTAAAATGGACTCCAAAAACATTTTTTTAAATGTTCTGTAAGATAAACTGTATATTTCATATGTACCTGTTAAGGTACTTTTTAAAGCTTGTACATGAAACTTTGTATTAAAAAAACACCAGTGCTCTTTCATTGTATTTTTCCCATTTTTGCTTTTTAAAATTCCTTTCAAAATGTGCTGTTAAGCCAGTATTAGATATCTTTATTTTGTAAATGAACATTCCAGCAGTTTTTCTGGCAGTAGATTTGATGCTACATGATCTTTAAATTTTATTGTTGCAGTTAAATTCCTTTAGTGAATGTTTTCTATATTATTTTATACATATGCATTAAGTACACAGCTAAGTATTGGCACTATGAGGATTTTCATTTTTTTTTTTTGTCAGCAGTTCTGTGAGTGCATCTTAGGTATAAAAATGCAATACAGATTTTTATAGTTTGGTGTGGACATGGCTCATTTTGTTTTATCGGTTATTTGCAAGCAAAATGTAATTTAATGTATAGATGATTTCTAATGTCTCCTGACAAACTGTAAATACTGCATTTCTTTTGCGTATATAATTGCTTACAGCTTTTCTCATTGATATATAAGCATTGTACATATGACAAGTCTTTTGCAAAACTGTGTGATCTTTGTGAAAGTAGTACAGTATATGACCTTTAATTTCTTTTTTATTTTAAATATACTGTCACATTGAAGCACTGGTTGGGCATTTTAATTCATGTTAATAAATCACAATTATGTCAGTTTTATCAAATTGTCCTGTACAACTTCTAAGATCGGGGTCTGCATAAGTGTTTCTACAAAAGTTGTAGTTTTCAAATATAATTTGTAAGGAGCCTTCAGTTTTCTTTAGTGACTACTACCTCAGATGGTAGCTAGCAACGGGAAGCAGTAAGTGGTTGTTCCTGTAATGGTTCTTTCTTGCCATTTTTGCAAGAGCCATATAGAAAACTATTTAAAAAGTCATGCTGTATAACTTTACTTAATATCTGACATCATACAGAACAAATCCAGACCACTAATGCATTACATGTGATACACTTAGATTGTAACTTACTACTGTTCAAAAATATGGGTAGTCTGCCTAAAACACAGGAATATCTAATTTGCACATTTTAAAATATAAGTGAAATGTCCTATTATTCAAAATGATTTAGATTAAGTATATTTATATTCCACAGTAATAACACTGTGTATCAACACATCTCCATCACCCAGTTACTTGACATAATTTGGCACAGTATACAAATTTTGTACATCAGAGAGAAAAGTAAACAGACTTAAAAATGACTGAGATTTGGTGGTAATTTAACTCATATTTTGTACTTTTAATTTCCATTTTCTTTTGAAAATTAACTAATGGGGCATTAACACAGTTCGTTTAAGGGCTCAATCCTAATCAGTTTCAAGTTTTAGAAGAACCCAGGTCAACTTTGCCATCCTTGACTTGTCAAACAAAATTCTACGTACGGTAGTCACTAAAAAACATTTGAGAAGAAATGGCTTTATATCATCCATCCCCTGATAGTTTCGAACACAGAATAAAGTTAATTAGCATGGGAAATATCAATATTCACCTCTTTAAAAGAACTATCCTTCTAAGCATTTTAAATTCCCCCCCAGTTTTAAATTTGCCTAATACACAAATATGTATACAGCAGCTTTTGTTTAAATGGCAGAATCCTATATAAATTTTTGACTCTTTCTTTGATAAAGGATATACTCTCAAATGCTGTCCTCTACCAAAATTTTATTAAAGTTATTTTAAAAAGAAAAAAAGTGGAATCTAAGAAATAATGTGAACTGAAATTCTCTACTCCAATGGAAAGTGTCCTTACTTTATCCTGTTATCTAGTTATGTATGGTCCAGGTATAGGAAGAGGCAAGTTAGTAAATCAGTTTTCACCTAAAAGGTGTATGCCTTTTTGAAGCTCTTAAATCCACTTTTTCTGTCTGCCAAATTCCAGACAGCCAACTTCTCTGAATCTGCTGTAATCACATACATCATCCATTTTTCATGAAGACTTCACATGGACTAGAGAAAGGAAAAGATAGGACATTCAACTAAAGTCATTGAGCTGGTTATGTTTAGCAAAACCAGTGGTTCTCATTTAGCTTACATGCATTGTTTACCAACAAATCACCCAGAATCTGCTAAAACCATACTATACCTAGTACAAATGTATATTCCTTCTAGAACAATTATTTCTGTACTGTAAACTAGTTAGGCCTGTTTGATCATAAGGGACACCCTTAAAAATTCATAATTAATCTGGTTTGTTTTCCAACATGAGCTAAAATTAGACATTTCATTCAAGTGTACTATCACCCTGGTAAAAATTCTTAGACATTTAGAGAAGAAATAAATGTACTCTGTGGTTTTTGTAAGAATGTTTCCTATGGAAATCATGAATAGTATCACTGGTGTACGGCCACCATCTGTCATAGAATCTACATGGTAACCTATAGCTTCATTAAAAAAATTTAGCATGCACGTTTCATAATGAAATGAATGAATGGTACATTCTACCTCAGTGATATGTGATATAATGCTAATTCCTAAAAGGATTATGTGTTTTGTTCCCTGACAGTGAATGCTGTTAAAAAAAAAAATTGCAATGCTCAAACAAAATGCAATTAGTATGTTTTTGATGAAATATGGATGAAAAGAGATCACTGAAATTCCAGATAATGAATTGCTACTGTAGCATCTTTCCTAAATCTTTTCTGCCCTTAAAAAACAATAAATGATTTCCTTATAATGAGCCTTAATGCATGTTCCACAACTACATTTGCTACAACAGGAATGTTGGTACCTCCTTTAGTTTTGGTGACACTACACTGAGAGCAAATGTTCAAATACAGGGCAATGACCAAGGCAATGTCTGGAAAAAAAAAACCAAAACACTTTAATTTTTAAGACAACTGCAAGCACCTCAAACAATGGATTATTGTTACAACACTTGTTAGCTTTTCACAATCTAGTTATTGCAAAGGCATATGGATAAATGTTAATGGACAAAGTCAAAAACGAGGCACCTTAATGAATGTAAAATTTAAAATAAAAAGACATTCAATCCACTGACTTCTAAAAGAGGCTAAATATACCTCTATATATTACATTCTAAAATTGTATTGCCTACTATGGTTTGTGTCCTGGATTCTACAATTTTAAGGAAATGCATAAACAAAACTGTACAACCTGCAAAGGGAAAATCATTTTCTCAACTTCAATTCATGGAAAGAGAATGAAAAAGCTTAGTAAAAAGTCTGTCGTAGCCACACATAAAGCTGCCCATGGAATGAATGTGGTCACTGTTACCTTGGAGCTGAGGAGTATTCTGCCCACTACATTGCAAACTGTATATACCATACCTTGTGTTTTAGACAAACACGATCATGCTTTTCCAAAAAAATATATAATTTTTTTCATTCCACACACTGAACATGTTTCTCTTGTCCAATTTAATCTATGTAGAGTTTGACTTACAGTGCTTAGAGGAAGCAACACCACATGGTACTGGGCCATCACATTTTTAAAGGGAAATCACTTTTTCTTTAAAATTACTTTTAAAAATACGCAAAAATACGAATGGGACTGCTTAATTATAATACATATTTTAGAATGAAAAGCATGTCTTTTCTTCCTTTAAAGTGCCATATAGGGAATGACATCTTGTAACCCACAGCCACTTTGTTTAAAATCCAATGTAAAAGGACTGTTATGGAATGAAAAGTTTGCACAACTCCTTGGAGCAGTTAAAGTCTGCTACATGCAACATAGGCTACAAAGCACTCAAGACTTGGTAGCTTTTCTGAAATTTGAGTCCCCATCCCGTATTTAATGGAAATTAACATTTACAGGGTGCATTTACATACACTATAATACAGGAATGATGTCCCTTTGCCAGAAGATAAAATTGTACATTTCCTTGCTATTTCCTGGTTCCAACTTGATAATTTCTTAAGATTGTAAATTATATAGTACTCAGCTAAAATATTTCTTCATAAATAGTTACAAAACCTGCCAAAACACAAATGGGAAAGTATTTTTCGTTCAAAACAAATGATATTCGAATGTCACACAACACAAGAAACAATGCTTAGAGACATGTTATTGTTTCCAGAAGAAAATGGTCAGTAAACTACTTAGCTGAAGACAAAAGACTACCCTTCCCCAGGATCACAGTGCACAAAAAGCAAAATGTCAAACAACAGTACCTCAAAGCAAAATAAAGGTCTGAGGATGAAGCCAGCTCACTTGTAATCCTGATAAAGAATGAGAGTCACCGTTTAGGTCCAATGTACTGGGAACATTTGCTAGCTCAGAATGCTATATTGGTAGAATACGCTACGAATTCAACCAAGGATGCCGAAGGCATTCGCCAGCGGAGGCTCGTTTTTCTGGAACCATTTCTAGCATCGGGATCAGGAAATCTGTGAACTGTGCAGCATCTTCATGGGGCCAGCCGTACTTTTCCACAAGTACATCAAAGAGGCTCCAGGGCTTCAGCTTGGTAATGTGCCGCAGTTCTCCTACAGGGGAAAGACATGCAATGTCAAAAACCCTCCAAATTTGTATTTCCCGTTGTTGGTCCAGCCAGGTTCTTTTCAATGAAGCAGACAACCTACCTGCTCAACACTTTATGGCAACAACAAAGGCCAACATTCCCCTAAGCAGTAACCCCTAAAGCAATAATCATTAAATGTACCCATGTCATGTTTCAAGTAAGCCTGGCAGATGTAGGCAGGGCTTGAGTGATGTCCAGAATGTTTTCATTTCCAAAGGCTGAGAGAGCCACTCTCAAGTCAACCTGGGATCTTTTGCAATCTGTGGACTTGCTTAGAAAAAGCTGTAAGATATATATACCATTTGAACTCCTTCCAGGGTTGGGGAACCTGCAGCCTCTCTCAAGGCCACCTCCAAATGCCCAAATGCAGCCCCTCGACCGAATCCAAACTTCACAGAACAAAACCTTTTGTTAAAATTTGGATTCAGGCAAAAGGCCGCACTCAAGGATTCAGAAGGCCACATGTGGCCCCAAGGCCACAGGTTCCCAAAGAGAACTTTCTGGATAATGGAGATGTATTACAGATCTGCACTGTCCCATATGGCAGCCACTAGTAAAATGTGGCCATTGGACACCAGAAATATGGCTATTGTAACTGAAGAGTTTAAGTTTTAATGTTCACTTTGTTCAAATTTAAATAGCCACAAGCAGCTAGTGGCTACTGTACTGGACAGCTAGAGGCAAACCCGAATCAAACAACATTCATGTCTACTACATGTTTTTTGTAAAATCTAAGATTCCAGCACATTAATCTGTAAACTTTAAAATTATACTTTGCACAATGTGCCAGCTGCAGTTAAAAAGTGTGGGTTACAGGCAGCTTTGACTGACATAATCGAATGACTAACAAGCTAATAAGTGGCCAATGAACTGAATGGCCCTTTTAATAACACACACAAAAGTTATTTTTAAGTCAAACTGCTAAAAGGTCAGGATAACTTCCATTATGAATAACTCATTTTCTTTGCCTGTTTGAAATTTTCACAGGACATCCCACCCCTGCCCATAGAGAGACCTCCCTGGGAGCCCCTCAAAGTGCAACCTGAGCCATCCAGAGGACAGAGGCGGCGCTGCACCACGCCCAGGCCCCAGGCCACCCTCGGAGTCCTGTAGCCACAGGCAGCCAGGTCTCAGAGGGGAGGGTAGCTGCGGTCAAGCACCTGAGCAGCATACCTCCTGCAAGGGCCGATTTCTCTCTCCCCTGTCACCTGCTATAATTGAACTAAAAAGGTAAATATTAAATATTTTTCAGTCGAGAATCAATGCTGTGCTCACAAAGGTCTTCTGAGGAGGCCTGGTCGTTTCACCCAGTTATTCAAGTCAATTTAGAAACACCTTCTGCTTCTAAAAATCACAACAAATTTAAAAGAACATTACAGAAAATTACAAAAACAAAAGAAAAATTATCTCCTATCCTACCCCACAATGGCTCTTTCCTTTTGCCTATACTCTTTCCATGTACGTTCATATGGATGCTTTGTCTAAAGAGTTGCAATCATGCTATGCATAGGATTCCGTATAAAGCATCTTTTAAGAAAGTTTCTAACTGAAGGGGCTGGGTATAAAATAGGGTTCTAGCTCCAACGTAAGGGCTGAGGATAGAGTTAAGCATTGTTTCCAGACTAGAGCTCAGGTCTGTGTTTATGAGGAAGGGACCTCCTGTGGAAGGAAACAATCTCTGGAGGAACCCAGTCTGAGCAATCACTGAAGGTTTATCCCTCTAATCCAGAAATTCCAGTACTAGGAATCTAGCCCAAGGAGATAAACCACGGCAATCCCATCTCACCCTCCAAATATGCTCAATGCAAAATTATACATACTTGCGAATTACAACTGTCCAGTAATGGTGGTTTTCAAAAAAACCAAGGTATGTACACTTGAAGAATAATATATAATATCACTTAATAATATGGGGGAAAATCATATAGTACAATATATGGTAGTAAAAGAACAGAGTCAAAACTATTTTCTACAATCACAAACAAGACTGATTTTAAAAATGCCCATGAATATGGAAAGCAAGTGAACCAAAACACCAGCTTTGTTAGTAGGTCGTTTCTCCCAATACCCATGTTTTCTGTAATATGACTATATTCATTTAGACTAACTGTTGATTTCACCAGAGCAACAGTTAAAGCACACTAAGAAAGCTCACACATGACAAGCTAAAACAAGTTCCCTGGGAAGGGGAGAGAACTTTCTTGACATTCATCTTAGAATAAATACTTCCAGGTTTGCAAATGAATGCAACTGCTGAGAAGCACTGTCTGCTTAGAACAGCAAAGGAACCTATTTCTGAGTTGTTAAACTAAGATCCATCAACAGGCATCAAATTAAGTATAATCTTCCATGAAAAGGTAAGCTTTATCACTCCCAGATGCTTAACAACTGCATAATAACAGTTATGAAAACAATACAATGTTGGGAGGTATGAAAAACTATTTATTCATACATAACTAGGCATGTGATAAAACTGATAAAAACATTTGCAAAGAACAGCCTAAAATATGTAACTACTTTTGACCGGGTAGTCCTATACAAGAAATTGCATGTGGGAAGATGTGGTCTATAATAACAGCAAAATATGCAAGATAATCCCAAACACCAACAGGTACTGAACACATAGTAGTACTGCAATTTGACAGAACACTGAATTGCCTCTAAAAAGAACAAAAATGTGGATTATAAGTGGAAAAACTCTATAATGCCAAGTAAAAACAGGAAGATAAACTCGTCTAGATCCTGTGATTATATGTGCAACCGTATCTCAATACAAGAAGTAATGCTGTCCTGTAAATAGTTGATGAGGTCACTTAAACGCAGACCCCAAGCCCCCACCTCTGCATCTGTTAGCAGACAGGACAAGAGCGGGCTCAGCGGCAAGCGAGAGCCTCAGCCCATTCACAGCTCCAGCCCCGCACAGGATGCGCAAGAAATACAGCTACCTCCACCCCTGCCACTCAGAATAATAAATAAGAATAAAATATGAAGAGAGTAAAATGTATTTTAAAAACACTTTATTATTTGCTCCTACTGTAAAGGTAGCTCCCTAACAAGTTAAAGAAATTCTACCTTGATAATTTTTTCTCTTAAGAAAATACACGAAGATGTGTTTCACAAAAACAAATTTTACAGATCATTAGAAACTTGTGACAATTTTTATTTTAAAAGTTCCATTTCCAGCCTTTCCTTCTTAAAGAATACAGATACCGCTTCACCCTTTCTGTGCCTACAAGCTGCCAATCTCAGCATCAACTCTGTCACATGTACACGCAAACGAGAGCCGCATGCCAGGTGGGTGACTCTGTGTTAGTGCTGTTCTCTGGGAACCCTGGAGCTTCCCCATTTGCCGTGAGAAACATCTTGACAGAGCCAAGGAAAATGACAGGAAGCAGGAGGTGAGGGCAGGAGGGAGGGCTACGCCCCCGCAGTAAAGGCTGTGTGACAGCCGCTGTGCTTGCCTGTCCCTGACTACGGCATGGCTTTCCAAGGAAAAAAGTTAGGTACTTCCATTAAATTTCTCTTGAATGTTATTTTAAGTAGTTTGTTAAGGAAAATATGTTATTTTGTCCATGAAATTATAATATTCCAGAATTAAACCAAGAAGCCCATGAAGTTTCATATTACATGTGGGAGGACTACAAAGGCAAGCCTTGTACCATATTTACATGAGTTCTGGTATTCATAAAGCAAACCATGATATAAAAGAGATTAGGATGGATTTCAATAGTGTACACATAGAAGGCAAATCTACCAAGAAATATCAGTACAAAGCAAAAGACAAAATTTAAGAACTTTAGGCTGGGCGTGGTGGCTCACGCCTGTAATCCTGGCACTCTGGGAGGCCGAGGGGGGAGGATCGCTCGAGGTCGGGAGTTTGAGACCAGCCTGAGCAAAAGCGAGACTCCCCCCCCCCCCATCTCTACCAAAAATAGAAAGAAATTGTCTGGACAACTAAAAATATATAGAAAAAATTAGCCGGGCATGGTGGCGTATGCCTGTAGTCCCAGCTACTCGGGAGGCTAAGGCAGGAGGATCGCTTAAACCCAGGAGTTTGAGGTTGCTGTGAGCTAGGCTGACGCCACGGCACTCTAGCCTGGGCAACAGAACAGAGTGAGACTTTGTCTCAAAAAAAAAAAAGAGAGAGAGAAAAAAAAATTTAAGAACTTTGAACAAATTCTTATGCAGGTAGACGAAATTCATAAACATTTGAGTTCAAAACATGTATGAACCTTACCTCATATCACATATAAAAATTAACTCAAAATGATAAATCTAACTTTAGAGCTAAAACCATACAATTCTTAGAAAAGTAAATCTTCATGACCTTGAAGTACGCGATGTTTCTAGATGTGGTATCAAAAGCGCAAGTAAAAAAAAGAAATAGTATAAAATTGGACTTCATCAAAACTAAAAATTTTTGTGTGACTATCACACAAAATCACACATGTGCATTCGAGAGAATTAAAACATATGTCCACACAAAAACTTGTATGTTAATGATCACAGCAGCATTATTCATAAGAGCCAAAAAGTGGAAACAAGCCAATGTCCATCATCTCATAGATGGATAAACAAAATGTGGTATATCCGTACATATAAAAAATGGAGTACTGATTCATGCTACCACATGGATGAGCCTTAAAAAACATTATGTAAGTAAAAGAAGTCAGGCACAAAAGACCACATGGAATGATTCCATTTATACAGAATGTCCACAATATGCGAATCCACAGAAACGGAAAATAGATTCATGGTTGCCGGAGGCTGGATGGAAAGGATGAAGAGCAACTGCCAGTGAACACAGGGTTCCCTTCTGAGTTAATGAAAATGTTCTAAAATTAGATATTGGTAACAGTTGTATAACTCTGTAAATATACTACTACTGAACTGCATACTTTTTAAAGGGTGAATTGTATGGTATGTAAATTATATCTCAATAAAGTTCTTAAAAAACGAATACCAAGCATACAACAAAATGAGTTCCAAACAATGTATTAAAGTATGCAAGAAAAACAAGTATCTCACTAATTAGTAGCTCGAGGTAAATGACAGGAATAAATGGGATGAACTATAATGGAAATTACTTCAACCTGTTACAGCAATCATGTCATTGCTTTTTGTACGATATGCTAAAATTTAAAATTGAATGACTAAAACACTAAAACCTCTCATCAGTTGTATGGCCTGTGGTTTGTGAGTCTGCAGTGTCTTTGTTGAGTGTTTTGTGTCACTACACTCTGCCTCTAGGGCACAGATCATGAACATGCCATCCCTTCATTATGATGGGGGAGGGGCAGGGGAAGCCTTTATTATACAGCCTCAAACAGGGCCAGGCATGAGTGTGAAGGGGGTACTATAAGTAACGATGCCAGGACAGCAGGCGTTACACTAGGACAGGCCCGGGCACGCTGGAACACAGGGTCATCCTACTTCCTGCTCACAAAATCTTCCACCAAGAGAAGATACATGTTAATGTTCGTAAATTTCATAGGCAAATGCTGAATAGGCTGGTCCAATGATAATGGATTATTAGAACTTATTAACATTTACATTAGTGTCACTAAAGCTGGTTGGTATACAAGCCCTCACTGCTAAATCTGACTGTCTTAAAAAAATTTTTCTTTTGCTGAACCTATTCTTTGCCAGGCACTAATCTAGGCACTGAGGACTCAGCAGTAAACCAGACAGACCAAGCCCCTGTGCTCACAGAGTTCTTCTTCTAAAGTCCTCAGCACAGAGAATGAAAAAAAAGACTTTTTATAACAGAATTAATGTTTTAAGATGAAATGCTGGTTAAAGTAGTTTACTTTTTGTTTTTTCTTTTTTTGGAGACAAGGTCTCACACTGTTGCCCCGGCTAGAGTGCCGTGGCATCACCATAGCTCACAGCAACCTCAAACTCCTGGGCTCAAGGGATCCTCCTGCCTCAGCCTCCCGAGTAGCTGGGACTACAGGTGTGCACCACCATGCCCAGCTAACTTTTTTATTTTTTGTAGAGACGGGGTCTCACCATGTTTGTGTTCAGGCTGGTCTCGAACTCTAGGCCTCAAGCAATCCTTCCACCTTGGCTTCCCAAAGTGTGGGGATTACAGCCACCTTGACCAGTCTTGTTTTAGAGGTTTTAAAACTCATTACCTAGTTCCGGGAAACTTATTTACTTATACAAAGAGTCAAGCTCATACTGAGAACAAACAAGCTCATATTGGGCCGAGCCTTCCATGACCCCTCCTGGCGTCAGGCACTGACCTGCACACAGCAACGCCTTCAGGGTGGCCCCTGCCCTTCCTTGCCAGTGTTGCCAAAGGCAACAAAGGCCCTCAGAGGACACCCTACAAGTTCATAAATTATTCTGATGCTTGAGCCTGGCATTTATCTATGCTGTTATAAAACTGCGATGACGTGAGAATATTTTAAAACCTGAAAGAAAGAAAATCAGGGAGGGGCAGTGACAACGTCTAGCCTGTGTGATTCGTCAATCACCCACAAAAGAGCTTTGCTCTTTACAACAATAAAAGAATCTATTGATTTTTAGGCGTTCTGGAGATAAGTTAAAAACATTCTAACAAGTTTCAGCTCAAACATTAAATTAAAAATACGCAATATAGTATCTCTTTTTAAAACTCAGCTCCTAGGCTTGGGCCTGCAGTTCTCAGAGTCCCTGCGCCGCCCCCTGGCTATTCCACTTTAAAGCACTTCTCCTGATGCTGTCCCCAACACCAAGGCAATGTGGGTTTTATGCTGCTATACAGAAGCTGCCTGCATATCACACTTTTGAAATTTTCAATTGCATTGAAGGCCTTTAGTCTGACACACACACCTGTGTACACACATTCACTTTTATCCCAACGCACTTGATGCCCTCATCTGGAAACTAGTTTTGTTTTGTTTTGTTTTGTTTTTTTGAAATAAACCGTCTTCTTTGATAATTCCATTCTCAACACAGCAATTTTTACTAAAATAATGCCCACTGATGGGTCAAAAGAATTGCTGGTTAGTAGCCCAGTGAGGTCTGTTCTTGGCTGCACTGTCTTTCCCACCATCGCCTGAGGGCTGGGACACTTCTGGGGGACCACCCACTTCTTAGAGACAGGACAGGGACAAAAATCCACAGAGGTGGTGATTTCTATTGGGCCACTTCTTGACACACTGGTTTCTTACTGGCCTTTGGGGGCTAATGGCCGCACTCGAAGGCATAACCAGCAATTAACCTTCACAGATTAACTTCATAGGGCGAGAACAGTAATTACATTCCCTGCCCAAAATATGGCTTAATTTTTAGACTTCCTGGCCAAAGAATGATTCAAACTAGTCATGATCATTACTTCCTGAATTATAAGCAAGAAGATAAGGTGTCAATTAGCTTCATTTCATGTTTAGCTGTAACACATAGACCCTACTCTTCTTCTCTGGCCCTGGGGTGGGCTGAACATCTGTGTCTCATCCAGGAGGACAAAAAGCAGGAAAAGCTCCTATGAAATCACTCTGGATCAGGAACTGCTTTCAAATGTGACTTAAACAAATTAACCGCAGTTTTAAACTCTGCTTTGTTTTTTACCAGTTCTGGCACAAAGGTATTTTAGAAAAAAATTTAAATGCATACACTTTAAATTTCCATTATTCCCAAAATGTACATTCACATATACTTGGGGGACATGCCCAAACACATCTTTTATGCAACAAACCATTCCCCTCCTCCTAAGGGATGTGGCGAAATCTATTTTCATGATGGGCCTTCATTTCTCATAACATTATCCTGAGACGTCTATAAAAAACTATATGCCTTCTGACCTCCACAGCCAAGATGAATAAACAGTAATTAATCAGGAAAGAACTTAAGTCCCAATTCCCAGTCATTTTAGGGGATTTCTCGCCTAGTCATAAATTTTCCTTTACATCCAAAGGAAGGGAAAAGGTACTCTAGTTACTACAGTAACACCAAGTCGAGATGTTTTTGGTCTATCGTTAAGGATGCCAAATGCATTTTAACTCTGCAGGCACCTTCAAAGAAGCAACTCAAAAAGAACCCAAGCGCACAAGTCCTGCATGGCGATGGCAACCTGCAAATGCACATCCACAAGCTGTCCCAGAGCAGGGTGTGACAGGAGGGCCACAGGGCAGGCGGCTCTCGCTGCAACCCCCACTGGGCACAGGCACACAGCGTGGAAGCGAGTGCAGCTCCATCACCATAGGCTGCTCAGAGAGGCTCCTTAGAATCACTCCTGCGACTCCATTTCCTCAGCGTTTTTGTCCCTCTTCCCCTACTTCCCACGGTGCTCAGTATGTGGTCCCCAAACCCTCAACAGCAGACAACGGAAAGCTGAGCCCGGTCACTCTAAGCAGCCCCTTGTCGCTGAGGAAAGGCTTGAATGAAAGGAAGAATCCCCACGCGCCCTTGCTCCTCACAGCACCAGATGCCCAGGGGAGGAGGTGAGGCTCCTGGAACCTGGTGCCTACCTGGCTGGAGGAGCCATGCTGCGGCCAGTGCCTCTCAGGTCGCTCCCCGGCTCTGGAGCACCATCAGGTCAATCATGGTCTATGTCCACAACAGACCAGGCTGATGTCTCACGGGCCACCCTCTCGCCCAGTTCCCATCTGAAGTCCAAGGGTGAAGACTTCAGCTGGGAGTTCACGGCAAGTCACTAGGAGCCATGTCCTGCCCTAGGGGCCAGGCCACTTCCTGCAGGGTCTGGAAAGATTCCAAAATGTGGAAGGAGGAGTCTGCCTTCATTAAAATAAACACAGTTCCCTAAGCCAGGACAATCCAGAGCTTTTCCTTGTTTCAACCACTTTCAAATAACATTTTCTAGAAGTTTCCTAGGGAAACTTAGCCTGTTCTCCCAGTAATGTTGCTGTATAGAAGTGCAAAAGCTTCCAGTGTTTTCCTGTTTATAACTCTGCTGTGGCCACAATAACAACAGCTGCTGCTGCGCCGCGTGCCGCACAGGCATCCTCTTTCTCACACCTTGTAACAGCACAGCCTGAAAGGACCCCTTTGACAGAGGAGGAAACCTGAGCTCGGAGACTGCATGATGAGCCAGTCTCACAGTGGGTTTAACCCCCAGCTCTGCCCCTGAACACGGTTTCCTGCAAAGCCCTTTTCCTGCCCTGAACTCTCCTTGGCCTGCATGGAGAGCGGACTGTACCTGGCCCACATGATCCAGGCTCGGGGACTAAACTCTCAGAACCAAAAATTAATACAGGTTGTCTGAAAAATGGTATTTCCTGACGATTTCTTTTTCCGTGGTTAAGTCTTAAAAAGACAGTGAGAAAAATGATTACATCTAATTATTATACATAAAAATTACATCTAATTACATGTCTGACAAGTTGCCTTCACTGGGTGATCCCATAGAAGCTGAGAGGTGTGGCCAGCATGCCCAGAGTAAGTACAGCAGGAACCACCACGTTCAGCACATTCGGTTCTCAAGTCTCACACATTTAATAGAAAAATGTAGTTTTAAGGATAAAATAAGGACCGGTTAGCTGAGCATCGCTGTGGTGTTATGATACACACACACACACACACACACACACACACATATATACTGGTTTTCATCCACAGCTCCAGGCTCCTAACTCCCGTAGTCCTTGCTATATGTTGGGATACTTTAGGCCTCAGAAGCAGCCTCAGGAGACAGAATCTCTCTCTGACCTTCTGCTGTCCTCCTTTCACCTGCCCAAGGGAGGACTCTAATCTGATTGTGGGTCTCATTCCAGAGAGGGTCCTGCCTCATACCTGGAGGGAGGGAATGCTACGCAGACAGGCCAGGAAGAATCTGGACAGGACTTGCTGGGTTTACATCACATGCTTTTTGTCTGATCACATTTCTGCATGGTTGTCAATCATGCCTATGTAAAAATGAAGCTTCTGTAAGAACCAAAGAGGGCTGGGTTCAGAGAGCTTGCAGAGAGCTGAACACGAGGAGGTTCCTGGGGGGTGGCACACCCAGGGAGGGCATGGAAGCTCCCCGCTGCTTCCCCGTACCTTACCCTACGCATCTCTTCATCTGTATCCTTCGTAATGTGCTTTATAATAAATCAGTCAATGTAAGTTAAGTGTTTCCCTGAGGTCCGTGAGCCGCTCTAGCAAATTAATTGAACCCAAAGAGGGAGGGGGATTCATGGGAACCCCATCCTGAAGCTCGTCAGTCAGAAGCTCCAAGGCCCGGACTTGTGACTGGTGTCTGGGGGGTGGGGAGTGGGGCGTCTTGGGATGAGCCCTCACCCTGTGGGATCTAATGCTATCTGCAGGTAGATAGTGTCACAGCTGAATTAGAGGACACATAGCTGGTGTTCACTGTGCAGTATATATGGGAAAAACCCACATTTGGTCACAGAAGTCCTCTTCTGTGTTGATAGTTGTGGAGTTTAGAGGAAAACATGGTTTGGGGAATGTTTTTCCCAAAGCAGTCACCAAAGTGAATAATAAAGGATTATTACTCTACAAAAATTTATCTTAATAGGAAAATATAACGTCAAATTCGTTCTCCAAATTCGGCTACAGCAGAGGAGACAGAGTAACTGGGATTTTCAGAAATTTCTAGATACTCCATATTACACTCAATGTCAACTTTAGAAGTTCTTTATTAAAGGGTATTACAACCAAAAACATCTAAGCTGGAGCAACATGAATTAAGAGGACCAACTATGCTCATCACAAAAGAATACGGCCCTTGGAAGGGTTCTTTAAAAACAGTCCTGGGGCTTTTGGGTGCTGTTAACGATTGCTTGCTAACTGGGGACACACAGGGCAAAGAAACAACTGTTCATGATCAGTGATTAACCACAACATTAAAATAAACCGCTGCAACACACTGTGACGTAATGGGAAAGTAAGACTTGGTCCATAAGAACGTGATGTACACTCGCTACATACACAGCTTGGAGAGACCAAAGATGTCTGTGCACATTCACTAATCCCGTTTCTAGGCTGCCTGTGTTCCACCAAAGAGGGTCTCTGAACATGAAAGATAAACTTCGCTGCTTAATCACTTAAACTCCTTTTCACAAATACTTGAATATATGGATTGGTGCTTGGCGTAAGAGAGGAGAGAGGTGGAGTAGAAAAAGAATTTTAGGAAGGTTGTTCTCTTACAAAATGCTTATTCCACAGATATCAGATGGGTCAGGTTTATTTCTTGAGAGCTTTCTTCAGCAGAATCCCCAGTTGTAAAAGTCCAGATCTTTCTCCACTGCCCAAACACGAATGCAATTTCTCCTTTTGGGAGAGGATTATGCTGAAAATTATTGTTGCATAAATACCGTTACCTTTTCTGGTGAAAAACTCCTTGGAATATTTCCCCAACATAGCGTATTTTCGAGGAACTTTCCCCAGCAGTTCAATGATCAATGCTATGTGATCTGCATGGGAAACATTGCCAGCAAAACAGAAACACACGACAGTTTAATCAGTACACTGCATGCAGACACTACCACCGCCCGCGCAGACAGAAACAGCGCGACCTGAATGACCAAAGCACAGGCTTTCCCCACGCGGCCGGATTCAGGGGCCAGTGCACAGGGTGACTGCAGCACAGGGCCGAATGCAGTCTTCCCGACAACTTTTCAATCAGCATAGGAATTCTGCTGGGTTGCTTTCTGAATGTAGGAGAAATGCCTTTGTCACCATTAATGCTACAATTGGCAGCTGCTATTCCATTTCTGTCTGCATCGTGGCGCTTTTCAAAAAGAAGAGGTACTACCTCTGCGATTGAAGAATTCCCGAGAATATTTTCCAGATAGAGCAAAGTGCCTTGGGATACTGCCTAGCAGCTCTATGATGTGGGCTATGTGGTCTATGGAGGAGAGAAAAAAAGGATATGGGAATGGGAGGGGCAAAGGGAAGGATGGGATAAAAGAAGAGGGAAAAAAATTGAAATTAGTAAAAAATCAGAAATTAGATTCAAATCAACAATGTCTGCAGCACATCCATGCAGAGGCTTGTGGGACTGGCAGGCCTCAGGCACCATCTGGAGCAGTAACAGTGACTGAGGCCAGCTCACCCCAGGTCACCCCAGCATTGCAAGCAAATAAGCATGGAGATGGTCAGGTTTATAGATGGAATTCAAGCCAGAATTCCTGGGCTTTTTAGCTCAGCTCCCAAACAGGCCGGAGAAATGGGCAGCACATCAGTGGACAAAAGGACCATGGAGAGGCTTCAGGTACGCACAGTCTGTCCTCTCAGGGCCAGCTGGGCTCCCGCCCTGGTGCCAGGCCAAGAGGAGAGGCTGGCATGGGCCCCTGAGGGCTCTCCGGAGTGCCGCCTGTGCCAGGCAGACCCTGCCCATTCACTGAGACTGAGGGGGCTTCAAACTCAAAGGAAAAGCACCTGAATTTGGTGTTTGAAAACCAAAACATGGCTCTATTTCCGTATAAACACACAGTACTCTCCAGAAGTTCAGAACTGGCAGGAGACCCAGACTGAGGTATTCAGAACGCAGCAATACTCACCTTCATCTCTGGAATAGTCTTCCCCAGAATGCGGTTCAAACAAATAATCTCCTGTTGCCAGCTCAAATGCCTAGGATACAACAGACGACATGCTAAGCATTTCACAGAGTCTGGCCCCGAAGTCAGCGACTTGCTTTCCTTATAGAGGAGACCTACATTTTATGAGGACCTGAATCAAACCAAAAAGCCTCCTAAAAAGTGCTCAATGCTTAATTCTTTCTTTCTTCCAAAAAGTTCAAAAAAGCTTCAGGCATATTTTTACACCTCTTTTAATGATTAGAAGATATATACATAAGGGCTATGAATTCTCTTCATTTTGCAGGAAGCAAAAGTGAAACATCAGCGAGTCAGCTGCGCCTATGTGCAGGCCTGGCCAAAGCACAGCCCCATTCTATGAACTGTGGAGCCAGGAGGATTCAAGCCAGGACTCAACCAGGCCTGTCTCACTCGAGCACCTGCCCGCAACCAGCATGCTGACCTAGTCCCCCTGAACAGCGACCCTGCTGCTTCCTTTCAGCAAAGACCTTCATGTATCAAGGTCTATTTTCAGCATCTCATCATCTATTTTCATCATTTCATTCACTTCTGACTCAACCGAAGAAAAACCTAGAAACAAAAAAGCCCCCAAGGCCAGACGAAGCCGATGTCAAGGAGGGTGGGCTTCCTGGGTTACTGTCAGCCGCCCCTCAGCATGCCAGCGTGTAGGGAAGGCCATTTGTTCCCACTTCCCTTGCTCATAAAAAAAGCTCAGGACCATGAGTTTAAGTTAATAACAATACACAAAGGCAGCAACTGCAATTGCTCTGCTGATCAAATATAACACTATGCTTGAAAAAAAGAAAAAAAAAAGAATAAGCTAAACTATGGGTTTTCCCATAGTTCCTTCTATCCTGAATGAGATCTTGCTGTTCTGACAGGTGCTCAGAGGCCCAGTGCCCCTTCGATGGACCTGTGGGTCAGTGGCTGCCCCCACGCCTGCCCCGACAAGCCACACTCAGAAAGGTTTACTGTGCCAACCTGCCTTCTCTTTCTTTCAATGACCTGAGTGCTGGGGAAGACTTGCCGGCCTGGGCGAGGGGCTGTCTCTCCCAGCACTGTCTTTAACAAACCAGAATGGGCACAGTCAGCCCAGAACCACATCACATTTTCACGTTTTTTTTAAAAAAGACCGCATGTGAATCAGTTGAAGGAGGGAAGCAGGGTGACAAGACTGTTGCCAGCTGCATCTGCAAAGAGCTCTGGTTCTTGAGCTTGGGGTCTGAGCAGGACATGGACATGCCCAGGCTTAGCACAGGGTGGACGGGTCGTCCCAGCACTGCAGATGCACGAAGGCACCAGCAGAGCACCCGGGAAGGCCCGAACTTGGGGCCCCTCCTCTCCAGGCAATATGAACAGCTGAACTAATCGCACATCAGGACAGAAAACCTTACGTTAGGCCCCAATTCCAAGTGGAACGACTGGATTACATACTCGATGGCCAGAAGAGTCTTTCTAGTCTGGGAAGCAATTCATTCAATACCTTACAAGCCAAACAAAAAATGTGACAACTCTAATTAGGGAGAGAGAGGACATGAGAAGCCACTTGGATGGAAAGTTCTAAGCAAGCTCCAGTTGCTCTTTCACTCCTGCTTTGAGTTCTATTCTAACTCTTTAATTAATTTTCAAAAATATTTCAATCTGGTTGTATACATTTCTTTTTGCTTTTTTTTTGTTTTTTCTTTTTTTTTTTTCCTAAAGGGTCTCACCGTGTTGCCCTGGCTGGACTTGAACTCCTGGGCTCAAGCAATTCTCCCGCCTTGGCCTCCCAAGTTGCTGCAGAAGTGTGCCACCGCACCCAGCTTTGTATGTAATTCTTACTGCCTAAGGCCAAAACATGTTACCTAAGTGTTCTTTCATGAATACTCCATATACTTCCAATGAAACACTTAAAGAAGCCTATTGATGAAATATTTTTTTTAAAAAAGAAGAGGGAAGATGGAAGCTCCCCTGTAATGCCATCTAGTTTTAGTACTTTCGAGAGTGACAAGACTCCCTTAACAAACATGACTTGCACAACAGGGTGAATGCGCATTACAACAGAAACATCTGCTTCTCTACTTTACAGTTTTACACTAGCAGCATAAAAAAAATGGAAGATTATTGCCTTTACGTCAAGTTACTCCCAATATAACCTTAACTATTTACTTCTAATATTCGGGAACTCTGGCTTCTTCCTTCTGTGCTTGTCCTAGCCCCCGCAGAGGGCTTCCCCTGGACCAGCCTCGGTTGGATTCTTGGGTGACCACGTGCGTCTTTCCTGAAAAGCCTTCCTACGCCAAAGTACCCCATTCTGATTAAATAAGGTCACTTGTTTATCCTGTGATGTGACCAGTGCTGAAGACGTTCGGTGACGTTTGTCAGAATGGCTTTTCTTGTTTCTATGGCACTGACTAGCACTCGCCATGGAGTCCATAAGAAGTTACCTATTTAGGAACTCTGACACAAAAACGCAGACAAACCAGCACTTCAGCCACACAGGAGTTTTAGATCATATACACTTACACCTGAAGGGCCCCAAAGCTCAAGAAAAGAAAAACAGATCTGCAAACTGACACCAGGCCTCATTCTGTTGTGTTTCTCCAGCTGTAGAACCTGAAGTTCTTCTCCCTGACACAGAAGGGGACTCGGCCACACCCGTCAGCTCTTATTCCCAACGGAGTCTCTGTGAGATTTGATGCTATATATAAAACTCAAAGGACTACAGGATTTAGCACCAAGAACAATCTGTGGCTTTATGACAGCTTGGTATTACAAGGTCAAATTTAATATGCTGTAATATTTTTAAACTTCAACAAAAGGGTGGAGGTGGAGAAACACAGCCTCACCTCTCCCAGGTTATCAGAGGAAGAACTAAAGGGACCTCTCAGCCATGGCCTATGGGGTGGGGTCGGCAGGGAATGGGGGTTGCCTGTTCCTAAAAATCACCCTCATGACAACCAACCGAGAAAAAACAAAAACCAAAACCATAAGCAGCACCGATGGAGCTTATGCTTAATTCTTGGGAAAGGGGAAGGTGAAAGGAGACAGAGGATGCTTTCCCTTGGGGCTGTCACTGTGTTCACACACCCACACTCACAGAGACAGCACCGCAAGAAGCTGGCAGGACACGGAGCCTGAGTGGAGGATAAATCCTTGTCTAAGGCAGGCAGGACAGATAACATGGTACCATGCTGATAGCTCCACCATTTTCTCACCGCATCTGTAATTTTGTCCTATTTTTCTGATTATATCATCAAATTTAATACCCAAAATTAGAAGCATGGGATTTCGGAGTTGAAAGAGTTCTTAGCACCTAATTCAGGGAGGCCCAATGCTGGCGACCAGTGCAGCTTGACCTCCCTCATCCTGCGTGGCCCACGGCTCCCAGGGGCTACTTCCCGCTGCTCCCCGGGCCCCCTTTCCACTGCCTCCCTCCACCTAACTCTGCCCTGCGGGTCATACAGAGGGGGTCAAATGCCTCTCCACATAGTCATCTCTAAATCCAACGAAAACATCACAGTGAATCCACCGATGCTTTTAACCATTCTTTTCTATACCGAGCTAAGGCAGGCACTTGGTTTTCGATGCAGAAAAACTTTAAAACTGCGAATAATTTTAAAATCACCTGTTATTATCCATAAGAACAACAAGGGGCTAGAAAGACCCAGTGTTTCAGACCTATTTGGCCATACCAGTTCAAGTTAGCAACAGATCATGCTAACTTGAAAGACACAAAACATCTACTTTTTCTCATATCGTCTGGTACTATGTGCTTAACATAATGTGTTTACTTTACCATTAGAGGACATAAAATACAGTAAATTCAAAAGAATTGTTACATGAAACTTTAAATGGAAATTAACATATTTATTTTGCATTGCCTTTTTTTTTTTTTTTTTTTTAGCAAGAAGACATGTGCACTGTGTGTAAGGCCTTACACACGAGCCCTTCTATCTAAACATCAGAGGGGAATTTGGATAAAAAATAATAGGAAACAGAAAAAGCATGAACCCCCCCACAGTAAGCAACCCACTTTTCCCAGTGTGAGAACGACAGAGTAGAGCCCACTGAGAGAAAAGCACTGAGCTGCCAGGAAACGGGCCTGAGAAACAGGACCTGAAACTGTTCCTGGGTGAGGGACCACTGGTGCCACCAAGTCACAGGTTCACAAGAATGACAAAAGATGACCAGCGGGCTGGGGAGAGCTCAGACACAACCAACCTGCGATGCGCAAGACCAACAGCAGCAACAAGTATGATACAGAAGAGGCACCTGCTGCCTCCAGGAAGACATCACCACGCTGTCTCTGGAATGTTCTCTCTAGGAATGGCCTCAGTCAGAGGGAACATATGCCACTGCTCCTGTCTCAAAAGTGACTGGACATCCTAGAACAATCAGCCAAAATATTCTCTTGATCATTCTTCGTAAAGAAAGAGCAATTACAGGCTGGTATCTAGGGAGACCCGTCCTGGTCGGGAAGGAGGTGAGGAGCCCTGCCCCCTGGCTCCCCCGGGAGAGGCCACCGGAAGGGCTCCAACCTCAGCCTCGGCAGCCTTCCCCTGAGAGACAGCTGTCTCATGCTCCTCTACAACGTGCGTGAAGGGGAAACCTCTGAACAACCTGCACGCTCTCAGGGACCAAAAGGAATTACATCAAGGCAGTGTGTTGCCACAACTGAGTCTGTCGGGGCCGTGCGCTGTGCAGGAACTTAAAAAGAGACCATCTCTCACAAGACCAAGCCAAACCAAGCTGAAAACACAGGGCATGCATCAGGAGAATTCTTCCCATTCTTAAATCACCCAAGGCAGCAACTTTCCCCTCACCAAGCCCACAGTGGATGACCCTCACAGTCAGAAAAACTGAGACCACATGCCCCGGAGACAGCCCCATCGAGAGCATTAAAGGGATGAGCCGACTCATAGGGAAGAAAATGGCAAAGGCCGTTCTTACCATACATGCCGTACTCCAGATGTCAGCAGGTGTGCTGTAACCTGCTCCTATTAAGACCTCTATGGATCTATACTGACGTGTCTGGATGTCTTCCGTGAAGTGTTTATGCTGGAAGGGAACAGATCGCATTACCATGGAGGATCACAGATGTTAAAAAAGCGTCTCCTCCATAAGTGCACATATAACATCTACTGGATGTCGGGCAGGGGGGAGGGGGAGGAGGGGACGGGTATACGCATACACAGGGAGTGCGATGTGCACTGTCCGAGGGACGGACGCACTTGAGACTCGGACTTGGGGGGGGGGCAGGGGCAACGTACATAGCCTAAACATCTGTACCCCCATAATATCCTGAAATTTAAAAAAAAAAAAGTGTCTTCTCACATAGAATCACGACAAAAATATTTTAGAAAGAAACGTTACTTACCACCCAACAAGCGTTTCCCAGGTCAGCAATTTTTACTCTAATTTTATCTGCATTCCGTGGATCCAGAGGATTCACCAACAAGTCGGCCGCCCGGGTTTTTGCTGGCGTGAGCAAACAGCAGGACAGTTAGCACCTGGGTAAGTGTCTGCATGTGTGAGCGCAGTCTGCCGGGACACAGTCTCCTCTCCTAAAGGGGGGTCTGTGATCACTTAGGCCTGGAACACTACAAACTGAACTTAAGTAACAGAATTAAAATTCTTCCCATCTCTGGAAAACATTCCACAGAAGAGAGCAAATACGGCTGCCCAGCCCAGAAGACACCAGGGTCACTGCCTTGCCGTTTCTCCTTAACCCTGACCTTTGCACGCTGGTCAGCACTGAACACTCTGGCCTTGCTGCAGCCTTGCCTGTCCCTGTGGCCGCTCCTCATGACATCTAGGCCCTCGGGGCAGGTCTAGCGTGCTGGTGTGCTGCTACAGGGAGCACAGAGTCAAAGCATGCTGCTGTGGGTGACCCATCACTTCCTAGTGACAACCAGGACCACAGGGCCCAGGCACCCACACCCAACACATCCTACATCTCCTGCTGCTTGGGCTGAGCACATATAGAACTCAAGGCCTAGAAGACAGCTGATTAACAAATACAGATTAAATCTATTCTGGTTTAGTTTTAGACAAGGAAGACTTAGGCAGAGGTCTCCTGAGATGGCTTGGGCCACAAAGGCAACCTCCGAGGTCACTCTCAATTCCAGGGTGATCCCAAGGGAATCTCAAAGGCAGGCACAGGGCCAGGCTTCCCAGGGTTTTTGGGGGCCAGAAGCACCTCTCACACAAGCCTGGACCAAGACTGTATCAAGCATCGTTACCAGGGAGCAAGCAACAAAGAAAAATAACTTGGTGAAGTCCAAAAATAAAATTCTAAAGTTAACATCTTCATTCCCAAACCTCAAACTGACCTACAAACTCAGATTTCTTATAAGGATGAAATGTAATCATAGCTTTTATCTTAGAAATGATTTTGAAATGGTGTTTACAAACTAAACAGAAAAGCCTGATCGATGAAGAACATTAAATACCTACCTTGGATAGCCCTTTGGTTCACTCAAAGCTGGGCACTGCTAAAATGAACCGAACGTCTTTTGGGTATAACTGAGCTATGGACCCATGGTTTGCGAGGAGGCTCCAACTCCTCAGCACGCCCCATCCAGGCAGAAAGGCCAGCTTGCTTAGGTTAGCAGGGCAGTGGGCAGGCAAGTCCCCAAGGGCACCCACAGAGCTCCCGGGGATGCTAGGAGAATTCTGGCCAATATCTCAGCCCTTGAGACCTATTCCTCGGGCTTGTGGCTCAACCTGGGCCAGCCAGGCACAGATGTTCCCTTCTTGACACCCTTCACATGCCTGCTTCCTCTGTATACAGATGGTGATCTTTACGGTGGGGCCTCGCCAAAGGCCAGGATGAGCTCAGGAAAACAAACACAGGAACTCAGAAAATGATGAGAAAGAAAGCAGCACAGAACGCAAAAGGAGGGAAAATGTATACACTGATACATCACGGCTAAGAACAGAGCTCCAGGATAAACGTAACAATGCTGACCAGTGGACAGATGGACAACACTAGAAATGACTAGATGAATCCCTCATGTCACTTCATCAAGGAGAATCAGCAGGAAAGAAAATGGAATTTGAGGTTTGCAGAATCTAGATTCAAATCTAAGTTTCAACACCTGTAAGTTAAACTGTAAGACTCCCAAATGACAAACCTTTTGAGGCTCAGTTTTTAGGAAAGGAGGAAGAGGAAGAGACCACTCCCCTTCCTGCCAAAGAAACAAGAAACAATCCAAACACAGGAGAGGTAGGACGGCATCTGGCTGACTGGCTAGAACCAGGGGCTTCGCTCTGCTGTGATCGCTGAACGACCCTCCAGGGGCTGAGGCCCCTGTAACTGGCCCGTGAGGGACAGGCAGAGGCGGAAACGCAAGGGTGCGTCCCCGCTCTCCACACACTGCAGATCACAGCGCTCATGAGAGACGAGGACGAAGCCACATCAGTCACACTGTGGTCCTCCTAAACCACCGCAGAATTTGATTTCTTTTTCCTTTCTGAGAACAGGTAACTGTGAGTTGGCTGTTATCTGAGGGTACTGAAGTGGAAGGAGGTGATTTGCAGTCTGCCACCCACTCTGAGTTGTTGTTTTTAAACACACCTCCCAGGAGCTGCATAATTCAATTAAGCTAGAAGAAATACACTTTCAAAGACACATAGCCACACATTTAAATCCAGTTTGTTGTATTTTTAATATCCCTCATTTATGTTCACTGAACAAAATCTCTTTGGTGACATACTGCTATCCTCCTGGTTCAGGTTTGTGAACAGTGACCCAGCTTACAATGTGTTCCAAACCATACCAGGTAATTTATCTCGATAACTTAATTGTACAAGAACATAACAGGAGGTAAAAGAGATTCTGCTTTTCTGACTTTCTTCTCTCAGTACTAGGGAATCTGACAGCACCAGTCCACAAACGCCCATTTAAACACAGACACTTGTGCCTGCGGCATCCGCGTAATCATTGCAATTCTGCCCTGCACCTCCTCTCATTAGGTCATCCCTGTTGTGACCAGTCACAGCTTTTCCTTCTCACGGATACTGGTGACACAAAGGAAAAGTTGTAGCTGTTCCTCCAAAATGAAAAGCCTGCGATTACGCTCTGCTTATTATACCAAGAAGAGAGTAAATGGGAAGATTTCATTTCAGGAAGGGCTGGGGCCCTTAATTCACTTTCTGATAACCCAGTGTCTAGGTGACACTGTGGTCATTCGTTCCATGTAAAGCTCTCCCAGAAACTAGTACGACGACAGACAGCCATGTGTGAAGAGACAGCTGCCGTCACGTATACACAAGGCACTGTGCTAGGCACACACCAACTTCATATTATAAAACGTCCGTACAAGGAAGGCATGAATATCGTCTCCATATGGAGGAGGTTCAGCACTAGGCCCAAGGAAGCAGCAGCAGGACTAGGCGATTTAATGCTAACACCTGACCCATTCATTCAACAAATAATTACTGAGTCCCTTCTCTATGCTGAGCGCTGTCTTGGTACTGGGAACACAGCATGAAGAAAACATGCCCCAAATTTAGAAACTCATGTATCAGCTCGAAACATGGACAATAAAGTAAGTACACAGTAATTCAGACACCATCTCAGGTAGCTATATATGCTATGAAGAAAAACAAAGCAAAGAAAGGAGATGGATAACAATGAGGGTGTTCGGGAAAGTCTTTTCTGAGAAAGTGACATTCAGGGAGAGGCCAAATAAAGGAAGGCATGGAGTGGGAGAAGTTCTAGGCAAAGGAGACAGGAAGTACAAAGGCCCTGA
Source organism: Indri indri (assembly GCA_004363605.1). NCBI lineage: Eukaryota > Metazoa > Chordata > Mammalia > Primates > Indriidae > Indri > Indri indri. Next base: position 42,355 of record RJWJ010004415.1, read on the forward strand.
GGCAGAAACAAGCTCTCAATTTTGAGAAACTCTGTAAAGAAGCCGATGTGAGTGTGCAGAATGAGCCAGGGGAACAGAGGGAGGGGCTGAGAACAGATGACATCAGAGAGCCACCAGGGAACAGACCGGAGAGCTCCCTGGCTTTAGTGAGGGATGCCTGGGGCATGGCTCTATGTGAGAAAAACAGTGGAGATCCTCTTTTAAGGGGGCAAGGGAAGATGATGGGATATGCTTTTGAAAGATTTCTCTGGAATGCTGGACAGAGAACAGACTGAGGAGCAACAGCCGAAGTGAGATGAACGTGGAGGCTACATTAGGCGCAGGCATGGACTGAAGGTGACCTGGGTCACCACCAGGTGACATGAAAGGATTCCAGATGTATTCCACAAGTAAAACCAAACAAGACCACCCTGCTCTAGGGCCTTTGTCCTTCAGATGTGACGAGCCAAGATCGGTGCTGCGGCTCCATAAACTAACAATCTAAGAGGAACCCTGCCTCCTCTCCTCCATCTTCAATGGCTGCCAAATTACTCTAGGAAAAAAAGTCTACATTCTTTAGCCTGGCATTCAAGTTCTTCTTCAGTCTTCCCAGTCTGGCCCCAAGCCGCCTTCTACTATTCCCTAATGTGTACACTCTGCTGCAGTGACAAGGACCTACACAAACTCTCAAGAAAGATTGCTTCTCTAGCCTCATGTTCCTGTGGTACGAGGTGTCCAACTGCAAGCCCCTCGGCCATACGCCGACCACACAGGAAACAAAAAAACACCTCCCACAGGAGAGGCTGCCCCTGGTTATCAAATGACCAAGGTAGAAACCAAAACTGAGCGCCTCCAAGAAAAGACTGGGTAGGTAGATCCTGTCCCTGGTGTGTCCCTAGAATTCAATAATACTGAAAAGGCCTGTTTGGTAAGAGGCTGGGATCCATAAAAAATAAAACAGGACACAACAAAAAAACCCCACCTCCTATTTCTACCTGATGCAACAGGTACTGGGGATGGTATGTGTGTTGGACAGAGTAAAGTTTTGGTTAGAAAAAGGTAGGAGAAGGGAAGAGTAGAAGAATTTAACCAGATATTACTCATTTGTTTGTTTGTTATTCAATAAATATTTATGTTAGCAATGAGTTAGATGCTGAGGATACAAAGATAAGAACATCCTGTACTCTCAAAGAGTTTACAACATTCCAGTGAGGAGAAAGACACTGAAAAGAGCATGGCCAGGCAACTGAGGAAGGGATGACTGAGAGAAGAGGGGGAAGAGAGCTGTGGCCTGCGGAGGACACAGGAAGCCCCTGCCAGGAGGCCAGACGCCATGTCCCATCGTGTCCTGGACCAGGAAAAGGAAAAAAGGAAAACTGTAGGATAACTGAGGACACTTGGCTATGGAATAAATAGTAGATGTGTTATGAAATTATTAATATTCTTACATATGATGGTATTGCCATTATGACAGAGAAGGCCTTGATTCACCTCTCAGGAGATGAACGCTTACATATTTAGGAGTGAAGTGTCCTGGTATCTGTAGCATACAATGTGTGTATAAGATAAATACATATAATTTGTCAAAATGTTAATGCTGTATCTGTATGGAGGATACACAGTTGTTCATTGTACTATTGTTCAAAAGGAAAAACAGAGAGAGAGGTTCTATGTTCTAACACTTCCCCTCTCTGTGCCTCCGCGGGTGGTGCCGGTTACTCAGGGACACGCACACTCCGCTGCGGAGACTGCGGCAGATCGTGGGAGCTGTGAGAAACTGCAGGCAGAAGAACAGACTGGTTTGATTAGCATATTTCAAAAACATCCTAACAGCTACGTGGAAGAGCAATTTGAAAGGCAGGTGGGGAAGGCAGCTGGAGAGAACACGAAGCGGAGAGGCCAGCGCGGAGCCTCTGCAACAGGTGAGGCCAGCAGTGACAGTGCTCACTTACGGGCTACGCAAGGAGGACCCCGACTTGAGAGGTACGACTGGCAGGACGTGGTGACCCAATGGATGACAGAGAAAAAACAGGGCGGACACACGATGACCAGGTGTCTCACAGAAGCAACACAAGACGGTGGTAACAAGTGTAAGCGACACAGTATGTTTAGCAGGTGGCCAGGAAAGTGGTGCTCTGGTTTGGAAGTGTCAAGTTTGAGGTTCCCTTGTGACCCACAGATGGTGCTGTCACAGGATCAGGTGAATAAGCGAACCTCAATACAGGAGAACTGAGCAAGAGATTCCTCTGCCAGGAATGTGCTGTCCTTGGATTCGGGACTTGCTTCCTCACATCCTTCAGGTCTCTGATCAAATGCCACCTTGTCACCGTCTGGATGGGATCTAAAGCAGCCCTTGCCACACTACATCATCCTCACCAGGCTTAGCAGGAGGCAGCTCTCGCTGGCCGCCTACCCTTGCGGCAACGTACGCTCCACGAGGGCAAGTGCACTGCGGCTTTGTTGACTGCTATGTCCTCAGTCCTCACAACAGGGTCTAGCACACTGCTGGAACTCGACAGTTGCTGAATGGACGTGGAGTTGGCCGTCAATGCCACGCCAAGGAGCGGATGTCAAGGGAAGGCTCAGCTCAGTCAGGGAAGACCTGTGTGAAGAGCCTGAGAAGTGGGCTGAGAACAGACATCAGGGAGGCCCCAACATTTAAAATGCCTGAAGAAGACTAAGGAACTGCCCAGAGGAGGACAGGACAGAGCAGAGCCAGCAATGCTGAGGGAAGACAAAGGCTGAGGTGGCAGGGTCAGCAGAGTGGGGCCCACGTGAGCCAGAGCAGAGGTGACATGCTGGGACGGTGGCACAGCCTCACGCCTATCAAGAGATGTGGACAGTCTCTGCCTAGGTACCTAATGATTCTTTACACCCAAGCAACATGCTCCTAGTTTAATCACCTGTCTCCAGTGGGATTCTACACTGTGTCTAAATTAGAAATTGTCCTCTCTTCACCCATTGTCATTCACCTCAACCTGAGGTTCCCCCTACTTCTCTTTGCCACGTGGGGATTTTTTTCTCTTTCCAGATGTAAACCTATACCTACCTACTCCTGCCTGCTTCCCACTGTGAATCACGATGTGGCAGACAGAGCAGGACCAGAAACCAAGAGGCCTGGGCTCAGGATCTACGAGTTACAAACCAAGTGACTGCGCTAAATAATAAATAAGCCTTTCTACTTGCCGGGACCTCGGATATTGACAACACGGTAACAGAAGTAGCAATCGTGCTCCCTGCAGGGTTTGTGATGACCAGGGCAACCTACGGTCACTGAGAATGTTTTTGTTATTATATATTTCATGTTACTATTTATCTACCTATACCATTTACCTGTTTTATTTGATTCCATACTAGTAGTATTTCCTTTGGTAGAGGAATAAACTGAGGCTCAGGGAGGTTAAGAAACCAAAGTCCCATAACTATTAAGCTTTCAGCTGAGATTTAATCCGATATACAGTCGTCCCTCATTATCCACAGGGGGACTGGTTCGCAGACCTCCCAAGGGTACCAAAATCCACAGATGCTCAAGTCCGTGGTAGAAAATGGCGTCGTGTTTGCATACAACCTATGCACATCCTCCTGTATACTTTAAATCATCTTGAGATTGTTTATAATACCTAATATAATATAAATGCTATATAAATAAATAGTTCTTACACTGTATTGTTTAGGGAAAAATGACAAGGAAAACAAGTCTGTGCATGTTCAATACAGACAGAGGGGTTCTTTTTCCCCTGAATATTTTTGACCCGAAGTTGGTTGCATCCACAGATGTGAAACCCATGGATAAGGAGGGCTCACTGTATTTGAAGCTACTGTCCCAACCTGCTACTCACAAAACAAATATGAATAAAAATGAATTTAAAAGGTAATTTATAAATTACTTTCTGTATCTTTACCTATCCGTAAGTTAGGCAAATATTGAGCTACAATAGCAATAACAAATCTGCCGAAGGTACATTTCACTACTGCTCTTTCCTAGAAATGAACCTACATTCCATGTGAAACCATTTTATAAGCACCTTCAAACCCTCCCCGGCCAGGATAAAGGAGAGCAGGAGTTGACCGTGTCCAGCCAAGTCGAGAAAACACATTCTTAGGATGCTGAGTTATAGCTAGTGCGAAACCAAACCAGCTCACATACTAGGATGCAGGTGGCATCCCGCTGGAAGGAAAGGGGCTGCAGGAATGATGGGCTGGGCTGTCTGCAGGGCTGGCTCAGCAATTACTCTTCATGTGTTAAACAGTCTTGTCAGTAGAGGGAGCAGAGGAGGTTTCTGAGCTTTTCCACTGCAGGCCAGAATGGAAACCAGCCGTGACACCCAGTTTTCACTTACTAAAGTCACTTGGCATTCACTCCCAATATAAGTCAGGGCGTTCGTAGGTGGACAAGAACACAGATTCAATCTACAATCTGTCATTACATTTAAATCCATGCCACTTTCTTTAAAATTACAGTCCCTGGCCAGTTATCGACAGCAAGGTCCTATAATCGGGAACGACTGTCAGAAGAAAATACACTTCTTTCTCAATAAAGCCAAAGAGAAGGCATATTTTTTCTTAAATAGAAAAACAAATAAATACTAAACATAATGCTATCGGATGGGAGGATACGAATTATAAACTAAACTACACATTCTAGAAAGCTACAAGGTGTACACTGCTAGAGCTGGAAGGCTTTTGCAAAGGCTTAATGTCACTGACTAAATATAGAAAGAATGAGAAAAGCTCAGAAATTGAGATCTGATATGCAGAGAGCAAGAGAAAGCCTACCGGCACAGAACATATTTTTCAATCACATCACTTGTTCATAGGTATAAAAATAATAAAATGGAAATGATCAGTGCACACACGCATAGCTTTGCTACCTCCAGACAATTCCTTTCATGGCATTTGTCAAAGGCATGACCCTGGAACCACTGAAAGCAGACAGCTGATGGGAAGGAACACTTACTTTTTGGCAAATCCCCAGTACTGGAGGCTGACACTGTCCTGCTTCTGTCGTGGGATGGACTGCTTTCCTCTTGCTCAGTGAGCGGTGATCCCTCAGAAAGCACAGAGCCGCAGGCCACAGGTTCTAAGGACCCAGAGAACAACGAAGTGGAAAACTCTGGAAACTGTGACTCAGGAATTTTATGTCGTCCATTTGGCAATTCACCATTGAATTGTTCATAAGAGCTGCTATATGTGTAATCACTTTCTGCATTTGGCTCATCGAGGTTATATTCCTCAGGATTTGGGCAGTCGTCTTCATCATCCTCTTCATCATCCAGCTGTTGTTCCAGTAAGAATGGGCCATTCTCAATATGCCCGTTGGTTTTGGGTGATTCTATCCATGCAGGGTCTATGTTTGCAAGTTCCTGTTCAACATCATCTTCATCTTTCTCAGTATTTTCTTTCTCAGTGTCTTCTTTCTCTTCCTGGTCTTCAGCCTCACCTTAAAAAGTTGATGGGTTACGCATTAGAACTTGTTACTCTCCTTAATACAGCGGCACTTAATTCCTTCAACAAGATATATTTTTGAATGTGCTTATTTATTTACCACAGAGTAAACACCTCTTGGCTTTTGGGACAAACCTTTAGGTTTTCCACATCTCATTTTTCATTTATTTAATAACTGACTTACTCGTGAGAAAAGTTAGCTTTGGGGGAAAATAACTATAAATAAAGTTGCACTTCCACTTCTACCCTCTCCTCTGCGATCTTAAGAAAAAGGTTGTGGTACAACACAATCAGGTAAAGGGTTAATTACAAAATAAAGGAAGGACCGTCATTAGCATGACAGAGACGTGGTGCATTTCTCAGACAGTCTGCATTTTTTTAAAAACTATTTTGAAACGTTAACATATTTCTGGCATATGGCTCGCAGATAAAGTGCCAGGCTGTATCCCATATTCCCAAACAGGGAGTTGGAGAGAATCACCCTGACAGCTGCAGTGGCAGCACAAAGCCAGTCCCTGTGGTGACCTGCAGGGCCCCTGACTACACTGACCGTTGTCCTTCGCAGTCTCTGCCTCAGCCGCCTCCTCTAATCCTGCTGTTTTTAGTTTCACCTCTGGGCGGTATTCACCATCCTGCTCATTGGAAGGTACAGCTGAGGTGATGTTTTCTTCTATTATTTTCCTTTCGGCTTCTCGTTCCAATTCTTCTATCTCCTGCAGGCGTTTTTCCAGTAACTCGGCCTGCCTCTTCTGTTTCTTTTTCAGTTTTTTCTTTTTGTTCTTAGATATTTTTCCTATCTATAATATGTTAAGAAAACACCACAAAAAAAAAAAAAAAGAAGAAAAGAAAAGAAAACACCGCAGGTCAGTTTGCTTCTTTTTAAAGCACCACATAATAGTAGTTCTGGCAGCATGGTAAATACCAATAAAATCTGTTTTTTCATTTCACCTTCAACTAAAATCACAAGTCCAGACACAAGATCCACCTGTGGTTAGGGTTACAGTAAAATAAAAAAAAAAAAAAAGGAAATTGGTGCATTGGTGCTGCCTAATATCACATGCTGGGTCTACTACCAGGTCCTGCCCTCAGAGGGATATAGCTTAAATGCAGTAAGTCTTCACCAGAGAGAATTGACTATTCTGAAATACACTTGGCTTTAAATAAGAAGCTCCTCTTACAAGTTATTTGTTACTGCCTACAGACAATGTAACATCATCTCATCTCCTCCTTGCCAAAAAAGAAACCCTACCAACGCAGGTGTATTTCACTGTTGGGCAGCGGCACTGTTTGTGTGTGGGTCTCTCATACTGAGCTATTATCAACAGCCAAGACAACATGAATTCTATGAAATGAGCATATGAAGTAAAGGGGGAAAAGAAAAAGCCACAGTTTTGTCTGCCTCCAGTCATGGCCATCTGACTTGGAAAGTACTGCCAATGAGAACTGCCAATCTATCAAATGATCAGTAAACTCAAGTGTTTTAGGCCAAGGCAGAACTATGGGAGATGACTCAGGCTACTCAGCAGGCCAGGAAGCCTAATTATCGCAGTTCCCCTTTGTTCTGGAACTTCCGTTCCAAACTGGGGTTGTCTCATTGGATGCAGTGTTTTGACAGGACCACAAAATAGATCACTCTTTCATATTTAACAACTGGCTGGAAAAAAATTAGAACAGCTTCAGAAAAACAGGTAACTTAGAAGCCAATCAGAAATAATGTAAAGTGTTTTAGAATAATTATACTTCAAACCCTCTCTGTAGCACCTCACATTTCACCAGACTTGGCCAACAGCACTCCAGAAAATACATAAGATTGGTCCATCTGGGAACAGTTTTAACTGTTTCGACTCTGTCAAAATCACTTCAACTTAACAGTAAGTCTTAAATATTTGAGGATGCACAGCATTTATAAACATATCTACCTTTTAAATGAATATAAATTAGAAATTTTTTTATAATCTGAAATGCTCAATAATAGTCCCTTTTGACATGGCGAATATAAGTATATGTGTAAGTACTTACAGGTTTTTGTTGTGGAGCCGTACTCACTAAAACAAAATAAAACAAAATGGATATTTAGAGGAAAAGAGACACATATCTTTACGTAGGTAATTCAAATTGCAAAAGGAAATAATTACTGTCTTTTAATGGCTACCCAACTTCAAAAACTGTTAATAAGAGCTTCTTAATCAAAGGGATCTAGAGAAAGTTTATCCAACTCAAACGAATGACTCATTCTTAAAAGGCATAACAGAAGTTGATCATACTGAACCATTTCTCTTATTAATCTAAAATTAAACACCAGTACATCTCAAAAAGTTAATCCCAAAGCACTGACTTATAACTTAAGAAAATGGAGAAGCATTCACGAATATCCCATAGTCGCCAAACCAAATTCGTTTTAGACATAATAAAGTGAACAATCTGGATTAGATGTACATACAACTAAACTAAATCAAATACTGTAGCAAGTGTGCAGCAAGTAGTCTAGAAATCACGTGACTAGACCCTACCAGCACCAAAAGCTTGACCTAAACAACATGCTGATAGTGGTTAGTGGGATGCGGTAAGGTCCCAGGAGCCTCAGCCCTTTGCCTGTACCTTGCCAGACGACTCACAAGGCACAACGTGGAAGAGTATGAAAACACATTCACACTTCACAGCCACCACCAGAAACAAAGATATGCCAGTACTCCAGTCACTTGGTCTTCCTCCCCCACCCTTAGGTCTTTTGTAACCAGTTCCAAAACTACTAGTTAAACTCAGATTGATATAGCTAACTGGAGAGTGGGAATCATTCTGACAAAACTGAAGCTAGAAAAAAAATTCTGATGACTAAAGGTTGGCTACAAGAAACCCATTAATACAGTCTCCTCTGCAGAGAAGCTGGCAACACAAGGAAACGTTCGAATATAGATGAAGCAGCAGCTAAGAATTTAAATGACCTTTTAAGGGAGGACGAACGTCAGTAATTCAAATATTAAAATATAATTTAATTGGGGTACCTTCCTTCTCGAGAAAAGGGTGCAGTTATTTCCAGCAACAAAGCTCTTATAAAAAGTTCTCGTATATACACATTTGACTCAGTTGCCTCCAACGTGCAACTCTGTAAACTCGCAATGTCCCAAACAGACCGAAACCAAGCTGGCTCAGCTGCCTCACCTGCAGACCCCGAAGGAGGAGGAGCACCTGCTTTCTGCCACTCGGTGGCCTCGGCTGCCATTCTTCTCACATATGCGTCATCCACACACATCAAGATGTTTTCTGGCTTTATGTCAGTATGAATAATTTTGCACTTACTGTGTAGATAATCTAACCCTTGAAGAACCTGGACATAGTAAAATCGAGAGGAGCTATTAATATGTCATTATTTAACTTTCATTTATTTGCATATCAGGTAATACTATCACACGGCATGAAATTCAATAGACACAAAAGGTTATTTAGTAAAACTCCCCCTCCCAGCCCTGCCCCCATAGGAATCCAGTTCTCCTTCCCACAAGCAACCAATGTGTATCATTCCAGAGATAATTCATGCTCATGGAAGCAAATGCATCTACATACAGTTGGCCCTTGAACAATATGGTTTGAACTGTGTGGATCCACTTATACCTGGGTTTTCTTCTGCCTCTGCCACCCCTGAGACAGCAAGATCACTCCCTTCTCTTCCTCATCCTACTCGGTGTAAAGCTGACCAGGATGAAGACCTTTATGATGATCCACTTTCGCTTAACGAATAGTAAATATATATTTTCTCAATAACATTTTCTTTTCTCTAGTTTACTTTATCATAAGAATACAGTATACATAATAACTTGGTGGCCCATGTACAAGGAAAAAAAAGAATACAGTATACAATACATATAACATACAAAATATGTGTTAATTGACTATTTATGTTATCAGCAAGGCAGTAGGCTATTGTAGTTAAGTTTTGGGGGAGTCAAAAGTTATATTCAAATTTTCAACTTCACAGGGGGTCACTACCCCTAACCCCCCCGCACCCCGACAATGCTCAAGGGTCAACTGTATATACTTCTTCAATAACAGCTTTATTGAAAAAATAATTCATATACAATTCATCCTTTTAAGTGTACAATTCAATGATTTTTGGATGTGTAGCCACCACCACTATGTAATTTATAACATTTTCATCACCCCAAAAAGAAATAACATACTTATCAGCATTCACTCCCCATCTCCGTCCAACACCTCCATTCCTAAGGAACAACTAATCTACTTGCTAATTCTGGACATTTTCTATAAATAGAATCAAATAAAGTAGTTTTTTGGTAACTGTCATGATGTTTTCAAATTTCATTTTTGTGTAGCATATATCAGAACTTCATTTCTTTTTATTGCCGAATAATATTCTACTATATGGATATACGACATTTTGTTTATCCATTCACTTCATGGACATTTGGGTTGTTTCTGTTTTGGGGCTATTATAAATAATACTGCTATGCACATTCATGTATACATTTTTGTACGAACATACGTTTTTATATTTCTTGGGTATACATCTAGGAGTGAGATTGTTGGGTCATACGGTAGGTAACTCTATATTTAGACTTTTGATGAACTGCCCATAACTGTTTTCCTCAGTGGCTCCATCATTTTACATTCCTACCAGCAATGTTATAAGGGTTCCAATTTCTTCATCCTGAACATTTATTATCTTTTTGATTTTAGCCACACTAGTAGATATGAAATGGTATCTCACTGTGGTTTTGATCTACATTTCCCTGATGGCTAATGATATGTGTACATTTTTAATACTGTAGGAAAAGGATTTACTTTAAATAGAGAACAGCTCTAGTATCTAGACAACACTATAGCATTAGACTAAAGGAAAGTTTTGAGCCCAAACATTCATAGGTTTACCACATTAAAACACACACACACACACACACACACACACACACACACACACACACTTATAAACAACCAGTGACCTAAGTGCAAGGCCAATGTTTTTCTTGAATCATTTCCACTGGAGAAGGATTTTTTCAATTCTTTCCATAAACAGAATTTATTAATAATTTTACAATACAGATAAGGTTTCCATACCTTAGAAATTCCAAATGCTCAACAAATATCAGCATCACCATTCAAACACTAAGTCATTTAGGCACCTTGTCCATATCAGACAGGAAGTGTGAAAAGAACAAGCAGAAGATACATAATATCATCAACAATGGAAAATTCCCAGGAAAAACCCAATGTTTCTGTTTACCTTGAGTACCTGGCTAACAACCTTCAAGAATAACATCATAGCATAATGAAGAAAGAGGGAACAGAGATTTTGGAAGGACAATGAAAACAGGAATACCCGTCTCTTAAATAGGACCCAAATCTATTCAATCATTTAAAATAACTTTTCCTTAAAAAGTATTTTTACACAAATTCATTGAAGAAGCATCATCTGAGCTCCTATTGCAGGCTGCACACTATCCCAGTGTTCGATATAAAGCAACACAGTTCTGTGTCTTCATGGTACTTAACAGTCCTCAAAGAGATTACTAATTCATGATGGGAAAAGTGTGGGGGTGGGGGTGAGGGAGAATTGGCCAAAAAGAAGCCAAGATGAATCATGGGCACAGCAAATATGATTTAATGAGATACTGACAAGTTCCTAATAAGTAACAGTAAAAATGGATAAAATTAAGGTAAGGAAAGATTTCACTTTTTACTGTAGATCATTTACTGTTTTACATATCGCAATTAGAATATGTTTAAGTTAGGTTTAAAATGTCAAAGGACCTACAGTAAGAAAGATACCACTATGTATTTCCATAAATAATAAGATTATACTCCTGAAGGGAATACAATCCGATGGGCCCATATGTTATTCACTGATACTTATACATCTTCCTTGTGCCAACTGAATAATGTGGGTTATATCTGCACAAAAAGAGATTCTGAGAAGTACAAGAAATTAATGGATGGGCACACTGATGATATCCAGCCTACAGAGATCCAAGAATAAGATCTTTGAGAAATTTTAAACACTTTAAAATTTTTTCAGCTGAAATTGTATTTCAATTACCAAATACTAACGCAAAGTAAAAATCTCAGTATCTTTCTCTGCTAAAATATCCTTTGACCACCTTCTCATGCACAAGAGTTGTCCATAACTTCCCCACTTGGCTTCTTTCACAGTTCAAAGGTTGTTTTACTGTCTAGGAGGCTATCTAAGTAAGAGCTAACGTGCGGCAGTGTGAAAATGTGTTCACGTGAGTTCCCAAACACAATGATACACTCAAGACAAGCAATAAGTGTTCTCGGTAAAAATTTAAGATTCCAGATTTCTTAAATGTTTGCTATTGCACTCAACTGGGTTAATTTTCCTTGAGAATCACTGGGAATAAAGTCTGACAATGAATACAAGGAAAAGACTTTACCACGGGGACAAATTAAGTTATTCAAGATAATACAAATCATTACACGAAAGGAAACAGGGCAATGTTAAAACTTGACCTTGGGACTCAGACCCCTCTTAAATTGCTACTCAATCATTCATTGTGTTACCCTGGGCAAGGTGCTTAAGCACGCTGAGCTTTCACTAAAAAAGGTAGAAAACATATCTGTTAGACACAAATACAGTAAGAATTAATCTATGGAAAACTCACAAAAATAAGGCCTAGCACATAGGAATCTCAAAATAGATGATGAAATGGAACTAAGAAGATTTGTATTGATACTGACTAGATACCTATGATGTCTTAAGTCACTTATTAAACTTCTCTGGATCTCAATTGTCACAAACTCTAATATGAAAGGGCTGTACTTGATAACTTGTATGGTACATCCAGCAATGATTCCATAATTTCTTTTAATTCCAAACTACTATTTAAAAAGGCTTTATTTTCAGAAATAGTATTTCTGTAATTAATCAACGCTGACGGGCACTCTTACAACCATTGATGCAGAAGAACTGTGATGATGGGGTGGGGGGGCGGTGGCAGCAACGAATCAAGCATCACCCCCCCAAAACAGAAGCCACTGCATTAAAAAGAAGCCGCTGCTAATTTTTCCCTCTGTTACTTTCACTTGTCAAATCACAGTATGTTTGTCTCTCTTGCCTAAAAACCATACTTGGCATCAGCAGCAGGAGGCAGCAGAGACCCTCTGGCTACCAGGACAGCTGCAATCACTCTAACCACAGATGGGCCAGGGACAGGGCTGTCCATCACCCCACACAGGGAAACCAGACCACACTCTCCAGGAACACGTGCCAGGTTTCTCCACGTGAAGTCAGACTGAGAGTTCAGGAGCAGTGCAGAAGTGAAACTGGAGTCCAGGGCTAGGACAGCTAAAGGCCTCCACTTCAGGTTCAGGAACTAACTAGCTGTGGACTCAGAGAAAGTCCCTTTCCTTCCACAAACCTCAAATTCATCTGTAAAACAAGGAGCTTGGTCAAAATGGTCTCTAAGGACTGGCTCCTCTCCACCATGACTTGCTTGAAATAGGTCCTTAATTTTGCAGATAAAGGGAGGAATAAATCTAAAATAATGTGGCGACTTCTCTAGACGGCTGCTCTCTGGCCCTGCTCTGTTCAGAGTGAAGCTTTGCCCAGAATTCTAAACTGTCAGGAGAAACAGAATGAGAGCAACTTTTCGAATTATGTTCTGATACTAGTGACAACATGGAGACTTTCTTCTTCCCACACATGAATAAAGGACACAGGGCAGTGAGACTGTGCCTGACTCTTAGTCTGCTGGTAACAGAAGCTAATGAAGCACCAAGGGAAACCCAAACAGGCAGCCAGATGGACTGGCAGATGAGAGGAGGCTGGCCCCAAGCAGGAGTCCTTAATTTAGATATTGATTACTTGTGGGTGTGGAGGAGAACACCAGAGAGGCTCTCCTCAAGCCTAGAAATCTTCCTACTGGGAAAGCTAAAGCTCCCACTGGATTTCTCTTCCTCACTGAAACAGACATGAGGTGAATCCTACAAACTGCTTCTGAAAGCCCTGATGTTCCACTTAACGGAGGAGTATGGAAATACCTGTTACAACAAAAGAGGACAAGAGCCAAGAGACGTGCTCGGACAAAAAAATCCAGATGTCACCCTCATCCACGTTGGCCTGAAATATCCTCTGCTTCTGGTTCTTTCTAACTCTTAGCTGGCGAGAATTAATGGGAAAAGCCAGCAGCTGTCCTGACTGTCATCAGGAAGAAAGATAAAGTTGCGTGCCCAGCATTCAGACTGCACAAAGCAGTGAGTCAGGAAAGAGGCTCAGCTCCCTTGAAAGGGAGCCACCTCGCCATATTTCTGAGCAGAGGACCCAAAAAACCCTGAGGAGAATTCCAAGTTAACACAGAATCATATGCACTACCATGCTGAACAAATCAATAATATCAAAATGTTTACCAGTTTAAAATTAAAGCTTCTGGTCTAAAATTGACTACTGGTTCGATCACAGCAAATTTACTGATAACTAGGACCATCGAAGTAATTTAAATGACAAGCAAATAAGTGTAGACATAATCAGTCAATGACAACAGGCTAGACAACCTGCCAGGGCACCACCATGCCGCAGGGGCTACCACCCCCTGGGGGTAGGTTTGGAAAAACACAGGTTTTAAAGGCCCCATTAGCTTACATATTGCAGCACATATTATATGACGAACTACTTATTTCATAAAATCTAATGGCTGTTCTTATAACCAACCAATCTGATTATTAGCTCAACTATTATGGCACAAGAAAACTATTTACCACAAACAGAAACAAATGCACACTTTTCACAAAGACATGTTAAAATTTAAAATAACCCCAAATCTTCCTATGTAGGACATTTTACACTACCCTGTGGTTAAGAGAATGGACTCTGGAGTTACACCACCTGTATTCAAATACTGGATACACCACAGTTAACTATGCGACCCTAAGGAAGATTTTCTGCTCTGGGCAATACCTTCTGTAGAGTAAGACCGTAACACCCCTGGACTGTGGTGAGAACTACATAGCATAATACAAATAAAGCACCTAAAACAAGCAGTGCATGAAAGAGCACAATAAATGTCAGTTACAATCATGATAATAGAAAGAGTAATAATAATTTTAAAATGCAGGGCTATAGCGGTAATTGCTGGTATTCCAGCCCTGTAGCAAAGTCACCAAAATCTGAGCCTTGCCCTTGGCAAGCCTCCTTTAACTAACAGCAAGCAGCCGCCTTCTCACAAGGTTTCTGTAAAGGGCAGTGAATTAAATTATAAAGTTTTAAAGAGTAAAATGCCAGCCACCCTTTCAATTACACAGGAAAGTCAAAGCCACTTTTAAAGAGCACCAAAATGTTTTAAAGGAACCACCACCAGAGGACATCTTTTAACATACCGCAAATAATGCCCTTTTCTTTTTTCAGTCTTAGAGGTTAAAAAAAAAAAGTAGACAAAAAATCAAACTCAATAAAGTGACTTACAAAGAAAAAAATAAATAAATAAAACTGAGGGGCAAATAAACAACCACACGATTCCATGCTTGAGGCCAGAGACTTAGCACCAGGGAGGCGTGTGCCTGGAACCACCACCAGGTGCCACCAGGATGGCCTTTTTCTGCCCCACGGGATCACCATGGCTAAACGAGGACAACTAAGAACTAACCAAAGGATTGACAACTGTGTATAGAAAACCCCGAAAAAGCAACTGATTCAATTCTGTCGTTACCTTTGGAAAATCAACAAGTGGAAATGTTTGTCTATGAGCTGTCGAATCACAGAAAGATCAGCCATTTTGTAAAGAATAAGGGAAACATACACTTCTTCCCTCATTTAAGGAAAGACAACCAGCCAAAATGTTTCCTGGCCACCTAAAATATGAAGGAAGATACAAAGAGATGTGTGACTCAATACATGACCCTTAACTCAGAGGTGTGCAGTGGAGCTGAGGAGACATCGCTTTGTGTTACCATAAGGGATGTGTTCCAAGTCGTCCCTCATGCCTCATCTCCACTATAAAGCTGTAATACAAATTATGGATTACTACCCTGTGTCTACAAATGAAGAAACAGAGGCTAAGTAACTTGATCAGGGTCACAAAGTAGGACATGCCAAAGCTAGGACTTGAAATTGAGTCTGTGACCAATGTATGTACACCTTGTAATTTCTCTTATTCCAGTGGTTCTCAACGAGGGGAAATTTTGCCCCCACGGGGACATGTGACAAAGTTCAAAGACATTTTATTTTATTTTGAGACAAGGTCTCCCTCTGTCACCCAGGCTGGAGTGCAGTGGTGCAATCATAGCTCACTGTAACCTCAAACTCCTGGGCTCAAGTGATCCTCCTGCCTCAGACTCCAGAATAGCTAGAACTACAGGAATGTGCCATCAAGCCTGGCTAGTTTCCCTTTTTGAGGGCAGGGGAGGTGCAGGGATAGACGAGGTCTCAATTGTGTTGCCCAGGCTGGTCTGGAACTCCTGGTTTTAAGAGATCCTCCCACCCCAGCCTCTAAAGTGCTGGGATTATAGGCATGAGCCACCATGCCCAGCCAAGAGACCTAATTGTCATAACCAGGGATGGTAGTGGCTGATACTGGCATGTAGGGGCTAGAGACCAGGGATGCTGCCAAACACCCTACAATGCACAGGACAGGCTTCCACAACAAAGAAGTATCTGGTCTGAAATATCAACAATGACAGGGTTGAGAAGATTTGGCCCACACTGTAAGACCCTGCAATCATTAGTTATGGGACCGAATGTGAACTGCAGGCATTCCAAGGAGGGAAGCATATCACCGTCAACTGGTGTGCTGTGAGAAGCCTTTGTGTCATAATGGTGAGATTATGAACCTTAAAAACGTGGGTAGAAATGGATGGCATTTCCAGCCAGCCTAGCACAAAAGAAATGAACAAAGATGTAGAGAAAAAAATAGCAAGGTGCAGTTAGGGGTCAAGATTATTATAACTAAAGTATTTTCCCTAAACTACCTATAAAATGAAACCACTAAAAATGTATGAATAAAAATTCTGGTAAATCTGCATGTGCTTATAAATGTTGGGACATCTTTGAATATTCCTAAGAAATGGGTAACTTGGTAGACTCCAGGAAGAAAACAGGATACTTGATGGTCATAAATTTTTGTTTGTAAGGGGAAAATACAGATGACAGCAGATGGTAGAAGATCTTAAACAGGTCCTCAGGAAGAAAAGTGACAAATTTCTATTGGACATAGGCCCAGTATTCCATATGTATCACGTGCTATTTGGCAAAATGGTAAACACACAAGCTCAAAGCCAGACTATCTGGGTTTGGATTCCTGTTTCATCACTTACTACTTTTTAAGTTACTTCCTGACTAGAGGCAAGTTACTTAACCTCTCTAGGCCTCCATTTGCTCTTGATAAAATCAGGAAGGTATTTCACAGGGTTTTTTTTACTTAGAAATGTGTCTGGCACATATTAAGCCATAAATAAATATTTGCTATATCATCTCTTTATATCTTCACAATAATCTAATGAGGCAGGTACCATTATTATTCCCATTTTATTGACAAAGTTGTGGCTTAAGAAGGTTAAATAATTAGGCCAAAGACCTCTGACTAAAATAGGGTATATATGACTCCAAACTCAAGCTCTTAATCACTCCTTATATTACTTCATGAAGGCTAAGAATGCTGAGCTTCAGCAAGCAGGCAATGGGAAGCCACTAAAAGATTCTAAATGGGGAGTATGAATTATTAAAGCAAGGTTTTACTTAAGAAGGTAGCGGCAATGGAAAGGAGAATAAACTGGAATAGGGAACTGGAATAGGATGGGCTGGGTGCAGGGAGAGTAGAGAGAAAGAAGCCTGTGAAAAAGTATTGGCTGCAGGTGATAAGGCTTGAACTAAGGGGGACGGCGTTGGAAGAACATCAAGAATAAAAAGCATGGCACAGGGAAGTACAGCAGGTGGGTCCCGGGGAAGTACAGCAAGTGACAGAGCAAGGAGAGTGACTGGAACACAGTCAGCTACACCTGACTTTGAAGGCAGAGAGGCCAAGAGTGAGAATATTAAGAAAACAGGCCTGTCTTGCTTTGTTTGGGAAATGACATTAACTGTGTAGGTCTCTTGATAAAGGATCTTCCCAGTGCTACCCAGGAGTCAGAGATAATACTGAACCCACAGGCTGAATCAACAGGAGTAAAGGGAAGCTCAGGTATGCAAATTATCAACTGGGATAAGCAACTATTTAAACAACTTACTACACTGAAGTAAGTTAAGTAAGGTTAGAAAAAAATCCAGAATCCATGACAATATTTTTCTTACTTAAATGAAAGATTTCACACACACAAAAAACCAAACCAAAGTTCCATTAACACTACATATAAGAAAATGCAAACCACATGATAGAATCAAAATGTCATCATGGAATTTTTCTGGACTAATGAAACACTACAAGAGCTCTTTCTCAGTCTCCACAAGGGACAGGGCACATGAATTTCAGTGAGAAAAACACATGCATTAAATCACCTCTTCATTCAACAAGTATGCACTAAGGTTCCTCTAAACCCTCTGAATTTCGTCTTTCAACTTATAGACTCCCTCTACTTGCTAGATTTTATTTTTCTTCTCTAGAATATAAAATAAACATCAATGGCTCATCTGTGAATTCACTATCTTACATGCCACGCCTGAATGGTAGTGATGTGGTCAGTCACCTACGGCAACAGAAGACACCTTTGAAAGGACAGGGTTCTGGGGAGTGACAGAGCTTGTGGGAAATACACGCAGGCAGCTATTTCTGAAATTATTTACTACTTTTTAAAATATATAAATCCTTTAACATTTTCAGGTTTTATCAGAGATAATTGGGAAATTCTTCCCAAGTTGGAACAAGACAGTTCCTTTTTTAGATTTTAGAGTTGCCACCAAATGTTACAAATACCCAAGTGTCAGCTGAGGATCAAATAACTCCAATTAACATATTACTTTCTACCCTCACCACATAACCTCTTCCACAAGAGAAAAATTGCTTTTTCATTTGAGATATCAGCCTGTGTTAAAATAATGAATGAAAATGCTACTATTTGAAATCCAAGAGGGAATAGATACATTACTAAACAAAAGCTGGCCAAAATCTGTTGTAGCCATACAGGTACACCTAGCACAGTATTATGCAGAAGCATCTCAATCCAATTGACATATAAGCCAATGCAGAGAGCCTTTCTCTTTCTATCCCCTCTTCTCAAGTAACATCTGTAATGTCAGAAGACAAGCTGTCGATCTGAAATACAAAATGCAGGGTAAACAAAGCTACCTGAACAGAATTTCAGAAGCAAAACCTAGGATGATTTCACTATACAAATTTAAGCTTCAACATTTTTATGAAATGGGTTAAAAAATCTACTCAAGTGCATGTATGCAAACAAATACTATCTGTTAGGAAGGTTCTTATTTAGGCATTTATCTTTTGAATTCACAACGCTCCCCCCGCCCCCTGCTTTTTTTTGAGACAGAGTCCTGCTGTCGCCCAACCTAGAGTGCAGTAGTGTCATCATAGTTCACTGCAACCTCTAATTCCTGGGCTCAAGTGATCCTCCTGCCTCATCCTCCCAAGTAGCTGGGATTACAGGCACCCACCACCACACTTGGCTAATTTTTTCTGTTTTTGGTAGAGATGGGGTCCTACTCTTGCTCAGGCTGGTCTCGAACTCCTAAGCTTAAGCGATCCTCCTGCCTCAGCCTCCCAGAGTGCTAGGATTACAGGTGTCAGCTACAGTGCCCGGCCTGCAATCTTTCTTAACTGAGGCAACATGGGCAAAGAGCAGAATACAGACTGACATATATTCCATGCAGAAAAGTGAATTTAGTAAACTAATTAGAAGATCTTCCATCTATGCATACTTTCATTCTACAATATTTACTGAAGCATCACCTCTAAGCCAGACCCTGAGGGTTTTCTTTTGGCTAAGGCAATTAAACAAAGTACAAATCTAATACAGTAACTCCTATATGACTTAAAACATTTCTTCTCCCCTCCCATCTTTATTGAGGTATAACTGATCATAAAAATTGCATATGTTTACAGTGTATAATGTTCTATTTTGATATATGCATATATTGTGATTACTACAGACCAGCTCATTAACCTATCCATTACCTGACATAGATTTTGTGTGGTAAAAAAATTTAAGATTGACTCTCTTAATAAATTTCAAGTATATAATACAGTATTGTTACTACAGCTAGTCCCATGCTGTATATTAAACCTCTAGAACTTAGTCACCTTATAACCGAAAGTTTGTAAGCAACTGTTAAATTATCTTTGAGTTACCCTCTATCCAAGGATACTTAGAAATAGTAAATAAACACAACAAATTATTTCTTCTGAATTATTTCCTAAGGAACTAAATGGGATGTTTTATAATAAAGATACTGGGTAAATCAATTTCTGATTAATCAATACCATCATCACCTACCTTAGAAAAGACTGATATGCCAAAAGAAATACATGCCTAACAACTACACACTGCTCCCATTATAAGACAGAATGGCATATCACTAAATAAATGTAAAGCTGATCTAATAAGAGTTCAGAATGTTTAAAGGCCAGCCAATTAGGTACCGGGGGTGGGAGTTGTCATCACAAGCCTTACCTGTCGAATGATACTCTTCACACAACGTACAGGGAGGCCTTGATAGTTGGACTTGATGATCCACTTGAGGAGATGGTGGCCAAGCACTTCGAAGACCATGCACACATCTGGGACACAGTTAAGGACCATTCATGGATGCATTTCCTGGAGTTAGGCAGTTACAAAAAGCAGCATCACTGTGTCACTTGCAAAACATTTATTTCTTTATTAAATACAACATCAATACCATCAGGAATAACAAAAGTGGTCAAAACGAAAAAGCAAAAGGCCTGAGAGACACCAGAAGACCCTAAGCTCTTGACACACACCAGCACCCCCCAAGTCAGTAAGTGGCCCAATATTCCTGAGCTCTGGGAAATGAAAGTATTGCCTACCCCAGGCACACGAAGGGCCATCACAGAAGATCCAATGTGAAAATATGAACAGAGCATTCTGGAAACTGAAGGCTTTATCTTCTTCTCTCCATTTGTGCTCTCAGCTCTGAGAGCAGGTCTTGAGATACTCTGCTCTCTGTCATCTCTTGCTGGGGCTGCACTCTGCCAACTCCCCAGGCAGAGGGAGGGTGAGGATAAGACAGAGGCCCTCTCTGCAACCCCCAATCATGTCCTCCTGAGCCCCCCCAAACCAACAAGCACCCACAGAACTTAATAGCAGCACAGTCAAACTGATATTTCAAAAGAGAAAGGGAAGTCATGAGACACCTTTGCCTGCCACACATTTCTTTTCCAAGATGCCTAGTATTAGGCCCAAGGCCATCTTTTTCAAAAAGCAAGAGGAATACCTAATATTTTTTTTTAATTTTTTTTTTATTCAGCATATTACGGGGGTACAGATGATTACATTATGGATATTGCCTTTGCCCCACCTGAATCACAGCTTCAAGCATGTCCATCCCTCCAAGAAACTCTTTGATCTTTCAAGATCATTAACTTCCATTAGGATAATTTCTTTTTGAGGACAACAAATACTCTGTATCATATTCTAACAAAAATGAGAAAATATACATTGAACAATTTAATCTTCAACTAAACAACAAAAGTAAGTCAATACAGACTTATGAGGAAGAAGATTTAGGAGAAAACACTGTGGAAATGTGATTCAAACAAGTCGTTAAAGATTCATTTTAGCAATACCAAAGAAATCTGAATGAGCATGTACGATGTGGTATCAAGAAAATGTTAGATGTATTCAGTGAACTTTATGGTTATGTTTTATAAAGGTTCATATTTTTTCAAAGATGCACACTGACATTACTAAAGGTAAAGGCCATGGCTTCCAGGATTTGCTTTAAAATAATTTAATGAGAAAGGACAGATGTAGCAACTATGGCCAGACCAAGATAATCATTGAACTTGGGTGATGGATTTACAGAAATCCACTGTACTACGCTCTTTACTTTTACGTATGTTTGAAATTTTTCATAATGAACGTTTTTTAAAGAAAAACTATGACCATCTCTTCCATTAAGCACTTGCTTATATCAGATACACCAACTAGTATAGAAAATACGTCACTCCACTTTTACAAGGTTTTTGCAAAGTGGACAAACTGGGAGTAAAATAAAGAAAACTGAAATACTTCTGAATTTACCTGGCAAAAAAATGATCCTCTATAGGAACAGTTATTTAAAAGACTTCGTTCTATCATTCTGGACACAGAATTTAGTATTATTAGTACTATTCAGTACTAACAGTACTCAAGTGCAAGTCTAGGAATGCTGACATTTCAAGCATTTTTCCTTTTATTATCTCAACCAATACTTCATCCTCACATGGTGTTTTGCAGCCATTGGGGCATACATAGATAGTCCTTATGCAATGATTTTAGAAACTTTAAAGCACAAAGAAGTGCTGTCTACCACTGCAAAAAATAAACTTCACCACAATTAATGAAAAACGATCAGTAATTAATTCTGTGCCAAAGGAAGGAACGAAGGAAGGGAGGGAGGAGGGAGAAAGGAATGAAGGAAAGAAAAGTTTCTAAGATGCTACTACTACATTACAAACCCCCAAAATCCTTTGCAGATCACTCTAGGGGATCATTTTAGAACACTTCACAAGGATCCTAGAGTCTTTATGTTGAGAGCGATACAGCAACAAAAGAAGTTTATAGGGGCTTGAAATATTCCCATTTCTTAAAAGTAAAAAGAAAAAAATATTAATGTATTATGACCCAGCCATTAGGAAGTAAAGGATACGTATCCCATTCATGCCTGAAATCTTGAAGTCATCAATGAGCTGGACCACCATGTCTTTGTTTGGGTCACTGGGATCACTTTCTCGAACCTATGCAAAGAAAAACGATTACAAGAACACAGGAGTTTAAGACGGAGACTCTTTTCTCATTATACCAACCAACATTGAATTAATAAAAGTGATATTTTTAAAATAAAAGATTCAGCATTTGAACTCCCTAAAAATACTCAACTTTAATTTAGTATTACCCAGAAAAACCCCTATGTGAGATTTTAAGTCATTAACATTTCTTACATAATTCACACTGTTGCAGTACTTACACATTTGAGCAATTTTATTTCATCCAAGGCTGTCTCTGTATAATGCTGAGCACTTTTTACAACTTTCATTGCAACAAATCTTTTCCCTCTAAAATAAAAAGCATATTTATTTATATTATTAGAAGAAATGATCATTATACAGGTTGAGCATCCCTAATCTGAAACTCTGAAATTCAAGATGCTCCAAAATCTGAAATATTTTGAGTGTTGACATGATGACACAAGTGTAAAATTCCACACCTGACCTCATGTGACAGGTCATGGTCAAAATGTATTCAAAACTTTGTTTCATGCATAAAATTATTTTTTAAAATATTGTATAAAATTACCTTCAGGCCATGTGTATCAAATGTATGTGAAACAGAAATGAATTCTGTGTTTAGACTTAGATCCCATGCCCGAGATATCTATGTATATGCAAATATTCCAAAACCTGAAAAAATTCAAAACGGGAAACACTTCTGGTCCCAAGCATTTCAAATAAGGGATACTCGTAATGAGATCTATCCAATAAATAGAAACGTTTAAGGAGCTTTCCTTTAAAATAGTACTTTTCAAATTGTGGGGCCAAAATTAAATAGCTGGTCCATGGGTCAAGACAATCTCTTTTATGTTTTGTTGTTTTGTCTTTTTCTAATTAGACTAGAAAAATGTAAAAGTTATTACATATAGTAAGGCAAAGTATTGTCTTATAACATTTTTGTTTCAGTTCACACACACACACACACACATAATACAATACATGTATATATAATATATAATATATGTACTGGCTAGCAAAGAAGTGTCTTACTATGAGTCAGGGCTTTTAAAAATGTTATAAACTACTGATTTGAAAAGTCTGTACATTATTAATTTTATATTTGAATGTTTTTCTGATATGGATGAAAAATAACATGATCCCAATGTAAAGCAATTTCAAGGAATAAATTTCAGGATTTTTTTTTTTTTTTTTTTTTGAGACACAGTCTAGCTCTCTTGCCCAGTGCCATGGTGTCAGCCTAGCTCACAGCAACCTCAAATTCCTAGATGCAAGTGATCCTCCTGCCTCAGCCTCCCGAGTAGCTGGAACTACAGACATGAACCACCACACCTAGCTAATTTTTCTGTATTTTCAGTTGTTCAGCTAATTTCTTTCTATTTTTAGTAGAGATGGGGGTCTCGCTCTTGCTGAGGGTGGACTCTAACTCCTGACCTCAAGATATCCTCCTGCCTCGGCCTCCCAGAGTGCTAGGAGTATAGGCATTAGCCCCCACGCCTGGCCAAGCTTCAGGATTAAACCCAGAAGAAAGTCAGTGTTTTAAGATTTGAAATGAATTTCAAACAAAGGAGGCGGAAAAAAATCTAGTTAGCTCAGGCAGGCATGTGCCAAGCACTTTACATGCCACGATAAAGTAAGTGCAACCTTCAGTCATACCTTCTTAGAAAACAGATGGTGAACTAGACCGGGAATCAAATGCACAAAGGACAAAGGAACACTTACTGCATATCCCAGCATAGCCAGACAGTAGAGAAGTGCCCCCATCCAAGCTTTCTAATAACATGATACCGGCCATTGAAGAGGTCTCCAATTTTCACTGGATGATAGCCACCTTAAGAAAAGAAAAGAAAGAAAGAAAAAAAAGAATTCAAAATGTCAGAAAAACAGTAACAACAATTCATCTCTTCCTTTGTCAATTCTTGATGCAATTAAAGAAAGCTCTAAATAATGCAATCAGATTAAGCCATGTTTAATTAGATTTTCAATTATATTTTTTCAGGAATATCTTTCATTAGGAGAAAAATGTTCTACGAATTCCTATTAGGCTTTTTGTTTGGTTTAATTTAAAGAGGCCATGAACCACCCAGCACTCCATAAGAGTAACTCAAGGTTTTGTATTTAAATCTAGGTGTGTACAATATGCACACACCAGCTCTTCACCTTTAAAAACTTAATTTCTTCTAAGCAACAAGTGAGACTCAAATCTTTTTATCTGTACAAGAAAACTCACCAAAATAAAGGATGTTTACTCTGCATAATTCTGCATACACCAACAGTTGATGCATAACTGATAAGGAACTGTACAATGTATGTCTTACTTTACCCTCTGTCAGGGCTTACTGTTCTCATCACTCTTCCTCCAACCTCAAAATCCTGACTGGAAATGTCCCTACTTCAACCGAAGAAGTCAGGTGGAGTGGGAGAGAGGGTACTCTGTTCGAGTGCACTCCTGGGGGAGGCAAGGGTGCCTCACTGGTATGTGGCATAAGACCTTCGCCATGCATTTTTAAGTAAAATAAGCTACAAAACAGCATGTGTAATATGCCATTTTAAGTAAAATGCACAAAACAGTCTAGGAGGGTAAGAAATTAGCAATGGACATCCTGGATATAAAATTACTTTTATTCTTTTAGTCTACATTTTATTCTTTTTATCTACCCTTTCAATTGCTTCTGAAACAATGCTTTTCTACTTTTTATACTTTGGTAACAGATACTTCATTGTTTTAATTTAACATATTGTTTCTTTATTGTAGAGATGTTATTTCTCATTTTTTCACTCTACAGAATTCTTACAAATGACTCAGTAAAGAAACAGATGGTTTGTGCCTAGTGTTGAGAGGCTCAAAGTAGGTGCAGGAAGTATCTGAACCACATCCTCAATACACTTGCGTTACTCCCAGAAGGCTCTGAGTAATACTTTAAGAAATACTATGAATATTTACCTTGTGTTAGATTAGTGAAGAAGGAATTTGACCAAATATTGAGTTTCTAAGGTTTTCACTCAGTCACCATCTCATTTGCTTTTCCTGGATTTTAATCTCAAAGTTCATAACAACATTTTGGGCTACAGATATGAACTACATGATAGTAAATTAAAAATAAAATATAGCAAGTTATTAAATGGCTTATTACTTAGAAGTTAAACCAAAATGAAAAGAAATGGGCTCTGAGTTTATAGTACAGATTTTAAATCATTAAAATTAACACCAAGAAAGAGGGAAAAAACCCTAATTATTTACCAAGTTTGAATTAGGAGCACTGTGCTAGGCATTTTATTTTCAAAGCTATGTTCACGAAATAAAGGTGGGCTACAATATATTGCAGGTGTTCCACAGGGAAGCAGGGAAGGGGGAAGGAAGAAGGGAGAAGTTCTGTTTGGAAAATACAAAGTTAAAGAAAAGCAGACTTCTTGACCATTGGCCTAATGTCTTAACAGTGTGAACCTCTAAGAAAATAGAGCATGCTGCATATTCCAGACATATTTGCCCATGAAACTATTTCTTCAGGGACCTAGTCACATTTTATAACACAAGTATTTAGGAAATGCTGCCTATCTTAGTTAATTCTTACAATCACTCTGCAAAGTAGATGGTTATTATTTCTACACTGCTACAGAGAATACCAAGCATCAGAGATTTTTAAGTACTAGGTTCAGGGCTACAACCTAAGTCTGACTCCAAAGCCCATGTTTTGTCCACCAGTGAGAAATACATTCCAATTTTAATAACTGGAGGACAGCTTCCTGGTCTTAGTACATATGGAACACTGGAAGGCTGAATTAAAAGCTATATACTATATTAAGTGCAAGTTATTGCTAACATTAAAGCCTCCAGATTTAAAAATAATTATGCATAAAAAGAAACCTGTATCATTAGTATATGTTTGAGATTCAAATTTTATTTTATTCTATTTTATTTTTTCTGAGACACAGTCTCACTGTGTTGCCCGGGCTAGAGTGCCATGGCATCATCCTAGCTCACAGCAACCTCAAACTCCTGGGCTCAAGCAATCCTTCTGCCTCAGCCTCCCAAGTAGCTGGGACTGGGACTACAGGCATGCGCCACCATGCCCGGCTAAATTTTTCTATATATATTTAGTTGTCCAATTAATTTCTTTCTATTTTCAGTAGAGATGCTCAGACTGGTTTTGAACTCCTGAGCTCAAACAATCCGCCCCCCTCAGCCTCCCAGAGTGCTAGGATTACTGGCGTGAGCCACCGTGCCCGGCCAAGATTCAAATTTTAAATAGCCAAAGCGCATACATGTGAGCAAAAATAGTACAGCACTACTTCCAGTGTAATCATAGAATAAGTGCAGAGGCTCCTTTTCTCGTGGGCTTTGAAAGTTGAACCAAAAAAAAAAAAAAAAGTTACTAGTTCAGTACAGTGTCTCTAGAACCCCCAGGCAAGCTGAAAATATCTCTATAAATAGGCCAACTATACAAGAGGGAGGGGCATAAAATAATATTTAAATACAAAGATAAAAATAATTCAAAGTACGAAACACTTAACACGCTTTTGATTTTGAAAATACGACATATATAATTTCAAATCTATATTCTATATATACCCCCTAACTCCTAGATTCCTACAGAAAACAACAGTCTCTTCCGACCATTCATCTTTCATTCCCTTCTCACAGAAGGGTAACTTTGTTTATAGGGCATCTCCTCTAACACTCGAGCTGCCAGAGGAGTGGAATGTGTCGCCACACAGCAGGCCACACCAAGCTAACCAACACCTGGTAACTCCACCAGAAACTCCTCCAATTCCCTGGGCTTAGTTACCTATGTGCGCCATAACCACGGCCCACTGTGTTGTCCAGCACACAAGGAATCTTGAAAGAGATGCAGACTGGACGAAGACCCAAACTTTCTTTGGTTCCTTTCCCTGTTCCAAAGGTGTATAGGACAGTAACAGTGCCACACGTGGACCCTCCTGACAGCATCCACACAGTGCCAGAAAGGGTCGGCACCTGAGCATCACCATGATATAGGGTTTAGGTGATACATCTGTATTTCACAACTTGTACTGTTCACTATAAAAATTCTGTATTTATCATTTAGGTTTTTTTTCTTTTTCTTAAAAAACAAACCCTGGATTGGATTACAAATGCAAAAAGAACAAGAATGGACTAATGAGTAATCATTAAGTTCATTGCTCTGGTTTCTCTGACTCCTATGCCTCCAGTACACCCAAAAAAACTGTAACTAAAGCTTCACCCAGACCAGTAATAAGGCTCTAAGAAGAAAATTTTGAAACTCTTTTCCTTAGCTGTTTTGGGAGGCTTGCAGGCCAAAGATAAAGATGACTCCCTTTTCCTTGTCCAGTAAAAAATAAATTTCATTAATAAGAGTTAACCAGAAGTTCACAACTCCAGGATAGACAATGGTCTAGGAGGATTTTCAGCAACGTCTCTTTATATTCTACTAAGGCTAATATTAAGTATTATTCAAATTTTGCTGACATAGTTTCTCAGCCCTCTGAGTATAGGGTTTCTCTCTATAATCATTAAAAGCTTTCGAAAGACTAGGGAAAGACCAAGAATTACCCCAACACACAGTCACAAAAAAAAAAGGAAGGGGTGGTAAAATGTGTTCACAGAAAGATAACATAGACACATTCTGTGTCACTGAAGATTTCAATTCTTCCTCCCCCTAAAGTTGATAAAAACAACTAAACAGACAATTAGTAAGGACATGGAAGATTTGAACACACTGTCAAACAACTTGACCTAACTGACATTTACGGAACACTCAACAACATTTGCACTCAACAACGAATACACTTTTCAAGTACACACAGAACATTTACCAAGATAAATGACATACTGGACCATGAAACAAGTATCAACAGAAATAAGAGGACTCAAGTCACACAAAGCATGTTCTCAGACCACAATGTAAATAAATTAGAAACCCATAAGAGAAATACTCTAAAATTTGGAAACTAAGTAACACACTTCAAAATAATCCACGGGCTAAGGAAGTAATAAAAAAGAAATTAGAAAATATTTTACATTACATGAAAACAAAAACTCAATATATCAGAATCTGTGAAATGCGGTTAAAGCAACACTTAAGAGGGAAATTTATAGCATTAAATGCCTATATTAGAAAAGAAGTTCTCAAAAGTAGTAACCTCAGTTTTTGCCTTAAGAAACAAGAAAAAGAAGAGCAGAGGTAACCCAAACTAAATAGAAGAAAAGAAATAATAATGATATGAGCTGTAATAAGTGAAATAAAAAGCATTTTAAAAAGAATCAAGAAAAATCAGTGAAACGAAAAGGTAGTTCTTTGAGAAAATGAAAATAACAAATGTCTGGCCAGGTTGATCGGGGGAAGATAAAGAAAACACAAATTATCAATATAAGGAATGAGTGAGGCGATGTCACTACATATTTTAAAGACATTAAAAGGATAAAAGGGGAATATTATAATTTCACACCTATACATATGAAAACTTTGATGAAAAGGACAAATACCTTAAAAAACATAAACCACCCAAGTTCCAACAAGAAGAAATACATACCTGAATAACCTTATATCTATTTTAAAAACTAAATTTATTATTAAAAATCTTCCCATAAAAAATGCATTGGTGTATTCTCCAAAACATTATGGAATAAATACTACCAACTCTACACAAACTCTTCCTAAAAGGAAAAAAAGAGGAAATACTCCCAGTCTCATTCTATGAAGCCAGCATTACTTTGATTCCAAAGCCAGGAATTTTCCTTATGACATACATAGAAAAATTACAGACAAAATTTCAACAAATAAAATCACCCAATATATAACAAGGATAGTTCATCATAACCAGGTGGGGTTTATTCCAGGAACACAAACTTGCTTTAATATTCAAAACTCAATTGATGTAATTCACCATAATTAACACACTAAAAAGGAAAAACCAGATGGTCAGCTCAACAGAAACAGAAAAAAACATTTGACAATATCCAACATTCATTCCTGATCACAATTCTCAATAAAGCAGGAATAGAAGAATATCTATGAAAAACCTACAAATAACATCAGACTCAACGATGAAAGACTGAATGCTTTCCCCCTAAGATCAGAAACAAGGTGAGGATATCTGCTCTCGCCACTGCTAATTAACATTGTACTGTATGCTCTAGCCAGTACAATCACGCAAAATAAATAAAAAGGCATTAAGACTGGAAAGAAAGATGTAAAACATCTTTATTAGTGGAGAAAACTTACATATGTATATATAAGCATACATATATATACACACACTTATCTGTAAATGAAAGCTGAAGGTATGTGCACAAAAGCTACTAGAAATAATAAGTGAATGAAGAAAGGTAGTAATCTATATACTAGCAATGAAAAATTGAAATCTTAAATATATAATTTCATAGGGAAATATTTTTGATGCCACTGACAAAGGATGGGAATACCCTATACAATGAAAACCACAACACTGCTGAAAGAAATTAAAGAAGACCTAAATAAATGGAAACATCTGCTCTATTCAGGGTTGGAAGTCTCAATATTGTGAAGATGTCAACTACCCCCCCCCAAGTTGATTTATAGATTCAATGCATCATCATCAAAATCCCAACAGGCTTTGCAGAAATTGACAATTGATTCTAAAGCTCATATGGAAATTCGAAGCATTGATTTTGTACATGGTACAAAGGAAATACAGTGAAGAAAGGATAGAACTTTTCAACAAGTGGTGCTAGAACAACTGTATATCCCATGTCAGAGGGAAGGAGGGGAATGACATGGGAGAGTGGAGGGGAACGGGGAAAATGAAAAGAAAAACCTCTGATCCATACCTGGCATCAAATGCAATTAACTCAAAATGGATCATAGCCTTAACTGTAAAACCTAAAACCTAAAACTACAGGACTTCCAGGAGAAAGTATAGGAGAAAACCTTCTGACCTTGGGGAAAGATTTCTTGAGACACCTAAAGCATAATCCATTAAAGAACCAAGTGATAAACTGGACTTCATCAAAATTAAAGACACTGTTAGAAGGAAAAGACATGCCTCAGACTGGGGAAAAACATTCTGCAAAGCATATAACTGATAAGGACTTCTATCCAGTTTTATTTTGCATTTCATTAATTACTAATGAGGTTTAGCATTTTTTTTATGCTCACTGTGGCTAGTCATATTTTCCCCATGTGAAATGTCTGTGCAATGATTTTGATCATTTTTCTAATGACTGTTTGTCATTTTATTACCACTCTGTAGACATTCCTTACATATTCTAAACACTAATTCCTTCTTGGTTATACATGCTACAACTCATGCCAATACTGACCACCTCTAAATAAGACCTGGTAAAACAAAAATGAAAACATTATATGCAGAAATATCAATGAAACCTTTTGATGACTTGCTATTATTACACACTCACCACCACTTTCCTTCACTAAATAAAAATCATTTAGGACTTACACAACTAATCTTGTTATTTTAATGAAAGGATAACTTTCATTACATTTCAATGTAATGATTATTATAAAATAATCAATCTAATATGGCTTTATAAGATTCTAGATTTGAAACTAAAAAGAAATGGAAAAGAAAAAATAGGTGTAAAAAGAAATTCTAGAGACAATTAAGTAAATATAAATAAGCAATGGTTTTAGGACATGGAATTATTAATTTTCTTGGGTGTAACGATGGTATTATGCTTAGATAACAGAATTCCCTTGTCCTTAGATATTTGCTGAGAATTTTGGAGTAAAGTGTCATGATGTTTGCAACTTCCTTTTAAATAATTTACAAAAGAAAAAATGTATGTATATAATAAAGCAAGTAAGATAAAATGTTAGCAATTCTTCAACAATACTAAAATGTTAGCACCCTCCTCCATGGAGGATATGCAGGGATTCACTTTAATATTCCTTCAACAGTTCTGTATGTTTGACAATTTCCCTAATAAAAAGAATGTCTTTTTTTTAAGAGATGGGGTGTCACTCTATCCCCCAGGCTGATCACCAACTCCTGGCCTCAAGCAGTCCTCCCACTCAGCCTTCCAAGTAGCTGTGACTACAGATGAGCCACCGCACCCTGCTCAAGGTCATTTTTGACTAGTCTCTCGTTCATTCCAAAGGTGCGCTGGTGAAAGGAGCTGTTGGTAGAGACTCATTCTAACCAGTGGGAGGGACAGAGGAGATAGACACTCTACAAGCAGCCAGATAATGCACAGGGGTGGGACCCCAAATTTTCTAAAACAAACTCTAAAAAACAAGTTAATAGGGAAAATAAAATTAAAAGCCTGCTCAAGGCCTACGCTAGGTTTTTGGCATTTATCATCTCCCTTAAAGTGAACAATACTGAGATACTTTATCATCATTCCCCCTGACCAAGTCAGGGGGAAGAGGCCGAGCACAGTTACGCACTAGTCAAGTATAGCCCAGGAAGTGAATAGAATCAGGATTAGAACTGAGATCTGCCAGATTCCAAACACTGCAGTTTCATGGTTTAGTGTTCACCCCATCAGCTAACATATGTTCCTCTTTTCTTCATGCCTAGGATTCTAATATGAATTAAGTGCATGGTGGTGTGAACAAACAAAGAAAAATGCCGGAGTAAAATATATAAACTGCAGTTTTAAATAACAGCTATTTTCTCAGTATAAGATAGCAAAAATATTGCACAAGTTAGAAATGGATTATCTGTCAATGATTCATAAGAATCTATTGTAAATGGCCTTCATTCTTTACAACCATACTTTAAGTGCTCTAATTTAGGTTCTAAAACAAATATGAAAATAAATTATTGCTTCACAATTTAATCATACGTACTTCCTAAAATTTGACAGCCATATCTCTAAGTTGTGAAGAATACATTTGTAGCTGATCAAATAAAAATGTTGAAATCTAAGAAAACAATATTTTCTTTATTAGTAATTTAAAGCACAATTTAAATCTCATTCACTACAATAGAAACATTAATGATAACCCTAAAGATGAAAAGGCATCAGGACTAAGGGCATTTTTAACAGCAAGCAAGCAAGCAATGGCACAGCATTAAATTCCCTTCAGATTAGCAGAGAATCAAAAGCCGTTAATCAGAGAAACCACTGTTACTTAAAAATTCTTGAATGTTAATGAAACTGTTTTTGCAATCAAATATTCCCTACAACACTAATGAAGGGAAAGCTTCAGAGGGAA
The DNA here is from genome assembly GCA_004363605.1 of Indri indri. NCBI lineage: Eukaryota > Metazoa > Chordata > Mammalia > Primates > Indriidae > Indri > Indri indri. The sequence goes on from RJWJ010004415.1 coordinate 74,792, forward strand.
AACCAGAGCAACAGTTAATACCCCAAGAGACAGAGGACGACTCCCATCTATGACCTAAAGAGATAACAAAAATTACTTGAGGGTGAGATTAAATATGGTGAATTCTGAAACTATTTTTGCAGTGTGGCTACTCAGATCAAAGGAGAGTCCATTGACTGAGCAACCCTGAATGTCGGAAAGTTAATAGAAAGGCCAACAAATAATTTCAAAGCCTTGCCAACTGACAATTACTTAACAGAGGTTTGTGCTTGGATTCAGGAATGCTGACTTGAATCTCAGCACTGGCATTTACTATTGTGACACTGAGCAAGTTACTTAATCTCTCTGGGCACTTGCCCCTACCTCACTCAGAACTACTCCTGGGTATACATTAAGTGCCACCTAAGTGTGTTTCTTGTTCTGCCATTACTCCAATCCATTGTGAATAATGACACAGATTAATAAATTAGCTGGTCAGGATTAAGGGTGCTGTCTACAGCTATTTAAAACAATACAACTAACTGGCCCAAAGTGTAATCCAACTCATTAGCATAGCCCAATTAGCAAAAAAATTTTAACATTCCTGATATGATGATGACAAATATCACATAAAAAAACCTCACCTTTTTATTAATAGTTTATTCCAATGTAAAATATTCTTAGAATCAAGACTTTTTAATGTCACCTTCTAATAGGTAATAAAGACTGTAGCTTATTTCTCAGAGGTGGGGGCTATGGGGGTATGGGGGGTGTCTTTCTCTCTGGTAAGCTAGACACCATGTTAGAGCAGCCCGTGGAAAGGCCCACATAGCACGGAACTGAGGCCTCTGGTGAACAGCAGCGAGGACCTGAGGACTGCCAACCACCACCTGAGAGCAAGGAAGCAGATCTTGCAGGCCGGGCAAGCCTTCAGATGACCACAGCCCAGCTGACAGCTTCACTGCAACTTCATGACAGTCCCTGATCCAGAACTATCCAGATAATTCACTCAATTGTGGACTCTTGGAAACTACATAAAATAAAAAATATTTGTGTTTTAAGTTGCCAGGTTTTGGGGTAATTTGTTACATAGTAATACAGCTAATATATTAATAGCTGACATGAAAGTAGTAGCAAACAGTATGTGTGATACTTTTGTACTTATTATACTTATTGTAGTAAAGTCACTTTAAGAACACTGACCACTTTACCATCCCCTTATAGGGAATCATGAAAGAAATTTTGTTAGGAAACAATTCTCCACGGTCTCTTGTAATTCTGCCCATTTTTTGAACAGAGACATTGATGGTCTTCATTCCAGGCTATCTTTCAAAGGTTTCTACAGTGAACAGCCTTAGAAAATAGAGATGCTATCTTCCTCCAAAGCTGATTTGCTGTCCAGGATAATAACCATCTCCCCCAGGAGCAAAAGTTGGTCAGGTTTGGTTGTAGGTTGTTTTTTTTTTTTTTTTTTTTT
>RJWJ010004416.1:0-27708 GCA_004363605.1 Indri indri
GGAAATATTCATAGCAGCTTTAGCCATATGGCCAAAAACTGGAAACAATTGTTGCATACCCTTGCAATGGAATACTACTAAGCAATGAAAAGGAATGAATGACAGTTTTGTTCAACAACATGAATAAATCTCAGAAACATTATGCTTAGCAAAAGAAGTGAGCACAATAGAGTATGTGCTGCATAATTCTATTTGTATGAAATTCTGGAAAGGCATATCTAATCTTTTTTTTTTTTTTTTTTTGAGACAGAATCTCGCTTTGTTGCCTGGGCTAGAGTGAGTGCCGTGGCATCAGCCTAGCTCACAGCAACCTCAAACTCCTGGGCTCAAGCAATCCTTCTGCCTCGGCCTCCCGAGTAGCCGGGACCACAGGCATGTGCCACCATGCCCAGCTAATTTTTTCTATATATATTTTTAGTTGTCCAGATCATTTCTTTCTATTTTTTAGTAGAGACGGGGGTCTCATTCTTGCTCAGGCTGGTCTTGAACTCCTGACCTTGAGCGATCCACCCGCCTCGGCCTCCCAGAGCACTAGGATTACAGGCGTGAGCCAGGCATATCTAATCTTTAGTGACAGAAAGCAGATCAGTGGTCTGGGGCTAGGGGTGATAGGGTTTGACTGCAAAGAAATATAAGGGAACTATTTGGGGTGATGAAAATTGACCGTGGTGGTAATTACAAGTGTGTATACATTTGTCAAAACTCATCAAACTATAGAATTTGAAACTATAAACTCGAAATGAGTATTTATTTATTCATTTATTTATTTCCACAGGCCAAAGTGAAGGAGATGAAATGAGTAGTTAATAGTATATAAATTGGCAGCTGTGAAAAAAAAATAGTATATAAATTATACTTCAATATATTTTATTTTGTTTTATTTTTCATTTTACATTCTTGTTTATTATAATACATAAGCAGATCTGTTTTATGTAAAATAATTGGTTCTATCAAATAATCACACCAGGGGGGAGGGGGGTAAGGGCAACATACGTAACCTAAACACCTGTACCCCCATAATATGCTAAAATTAAAAAAAAAAAATTTGAAAAAAAAAATCACACCAAGGCATTCTACTCGTAATTTCCCCAAAATCAATTCAGGTAAAATTAAGATATTTATGTACTTCACAGGCTATCAAAACTTGAGACTTCATTATTGATTTCAATTCTGAGGCCACATACACAATTCAAAATATACATAAACTGGGTTAAGGCGATAAACATGGGCTGAAAGAAATTGCAGGATTCAGAACAATTAAACTGTGTATTTTGCTTTCATTAGAGTCACAATGTGAACAGCAAAACTTGTGTGTATCTCATAGCTCTTTTATGTAGCACCAGGGGCTTCTGAACGTCTAAGGTGACTGCGCGGCAGGTGGGCAAACAGCTGACATGACTTGAAGGCTCATTTCTTCTTTGCCTCTCCTTTCTTGGGTGCTTGTTTCAGTTTGTAGTCAGCCAGGGCGGCCTTGATTGCATCTTCAGCCAGCATGGAGCAGTGCAGTTTCATGGGAGGAAGGCAGAATTCTTTGGTGATGTCTGTGTTTTTGATGGTCAAGGCTTCCTCCACTGTTTTCCCTTTCACCCATTCAGAGTAATGAGCTGGAGGCGATTGCGGAGCTGCAGCCGAATGTTTTAAACCTGGCATCCACAATCTTCCCCTTTTCGTCCACTTGAATCTGTAATTTCATTACATCACCACATGCTGGAGCCCCCACCAATCCAGTTCCAACATTTTTAGATGTCTTGTTGAGGGACCCCACATTTCTAGGATTTTCATAATAATCAACCACCTTCTCAAGATGGCGCCAAACCCTTGACTACAGACATCATGCTCAATCCATGACTTCCTCTATCAATACATTTGATTTTAAAAAGAAAAATACAATTAGGCAATAAAGGGAGATGAAGTACTGATACATGCTACTATGTGGATGAACCTCAGACATATGCTAGTGAAAGAAGCTAGCTACAAAAGATGATCTATTGTATGATCCAATGTAAGTGAAGTGTTCCGAAAAGACAATAGAGAGTGACTGCAAATGGGCATGAGGAATTGGGGGGACGGGGGATGAAAATGTTCTAAAATCAGATTTTGATCACAGTACAACTTCATAAATTTATTAAAATTCTTTTAATGGTACACTTGAATGAATTTATGGTATATAAATTATATTCTGGCTCACACCTGTAATCCCACCACTTTAGGAGGCCAAGGTAGGAGGATCTCTTGAGGCCAGGACTTCAAGACCAGCCTGAGCAACATGGTGAGACTCCATCTCTACAAAAAAAAAAAAAAATTAGCCAGGTGTGGTGATGCATGCCTTTAGTCTCTGCTACTTGGGAGGCTGAGGCAGGAGGATCCCTTGAGCCCAGGAGTTTGAGATTGTTGTGAGCTATGATGAGGCCACTGCACTTCAGCCTGGGCAACAGACTTTGTCTCAAAAGAAAAAAAAGATAATTGACCATGTAATCCAGTAATGCGCTCTTTGGTATTTGCCCAAACGAGTCGAAAACTTATGTCCACACAAAAACCTGTACATGGATATTAATGCCTTTATACGTAATTGCCAAAACTTGGAAGCAACCAAGATGTCCTTCAGCAGGTGAATAGATAGATAAAATGTGGTACATCCAGGCAATGAAATATATTATTCAGTGCTTAGAAGAAATGAGCTATCAAGCCATGAAAAGACATGGAGGAACCTCCAATGCATATGACGAAGTGAAAGAAGCCAATCTGAAAAGGCTACATACTGGATGATTCCAACTATGTGACATTCTGGAAAAGGCAAAAGTATGCAGACAGTAAAAAGATCTGTGGTTGCCAGGGATTGAGGCGAAAAAGGGATGAAGAGGTGGAGCACAGGGATTTTTAGGGCAGGGAAACTATTCTGTATGATACTATAATACTAGATACATGTCATTATACATTTGTAAAGACTGGTAGAATGTACAACACCAAGAATGAGCTCTAATGTAAACTATGGACTTTGGGGTGATAATAACGTGTCAGTGTAGGCTCAATGATGGTAACAAATGTACCACTCCTGCTGGAAGCTGACAGTGGGGGAGGTTGGGCATGTGTGTAGGGGCAGGAAGTACATGGAATTCTCTGTATTTTCCACTCAATTTTGCTGTGAACCGAAAACTGCTCTAAAAAATAAAGTCCAGCTGGACACCATGTCTCACCCAGTAATCCCAGCACTTTGGGAGGCCAAGGTGGGATGACTGCTTGAGACCAGGAGTTTGCGAGCAGCCTGGGCAACATAAAGAGACCCTGTCTCTACCAAAAGAAAAAAAAAATTAATTAGCCATTAGCCAGGCATGGTGGCACATGCTTGTAATTCTAGCTACTCAGGAGGCTAAGGTGGGAGAATTGCTTGAGCCCAGGAATTTGAAGTTACAGCGAGCTGTGATCGAGGTTACAGTGAGCTGTGATTACACCACTGCACTCCAGCCTGGGCCACAGAGCAAGACCCTGTCTCAAAATAAATAAATAAATAAATAAAAAATAAAGTCTATTTAAAAAAAAGAAAGGAAATGAGCTATCAAGCCATGAGAAGACATAGAGGAACCTCCAATGCATATTACTTAATGAAAGAAGCACTCTGAAAAGACTACGTAGTATATAATTTCAACTATATAACATTCATGGAGACAGTAAAAAGATATGTGGTTACCAAGGGTTAAGGGGGAAGGAGGGGTGAATATAAGGAGCACAGAGGATTTTTTAGGGCAGTGAAACTATTCTGTGTTATAGTATTAATATAATGGTAACAAATGTATTGTTCTGGCAGTGGGGATGTAGAGATAGTGGAGAAGGCTATGCCTGCATGGAGGCAGGGAGAATAATGGGAACTCTGTACTTCTTAATTTTGCTGTGAACTTACAACTTCTCTAAGATATAAAATCTATTAAAAATTGGTTGTTCAGGCTGGGCACAGTGGCTCATGCCTGTAATCCTAGCACTGTGGGAGATCGAGGCAGGAGGATCACTTGAGATCAGGAGTTCCAGATGAGCCTGAGCAAGAGTGAGACCCTGTCTCTACCAAAAATGGAAAAACTTAGCCGGGCATGGTGGCGTGCACCTGTAGTCCCAGCTACTTGGGAGGCTGAGGCAGGAGGATCGCTTGAGCCCAGGAGTCTGAAGTTGCTGGGAGCGAGGCTGACACCACGGCACTCTAGCCTGGGCAACAGAGTGAGACTCTGTCAAAAAAGAAAAAGAAAAAAACATGGCTGTTCAAATAAAAATAACAAAATATTGTGGGTTATTGTGGGGTAAAATAAAATGCATGACAATAGCATCAAGTTGAGGAATGGAAAAATGGAAGTATTATATATTAATGTAAGGTTCTTGTACCCTTTGTGAAGAGGCATAGTAATACTTGAAGGTAGACTATGATAAATTAAAGCTGTACACTATAAACCTTTAAGCAACCACTAAAATAAAAAAGAACTATAGCTAATAATGCAACAAAGGAAATAAAATGGAATAAAAGTGATATTGATTAATCCAAAATAAGGCAGAAAAAGAGAACAAGTAAGAGATGGGACAAATAGAAAACAAGATGATAGACTCAAACCTAATCATATTAACAATCACATTAAACATAGATGGTCTGTCTTAACATCCCAATTACAAGGTAGAGATGATTGGATTGGGCAGAAAAGCAAGCCTCAACCATTGTTCTGCCTACCAGAAACACTCTTTAAATACAAAGAACAGAAATAGGTTAAAAGTAAAAGCATGTAGGCCGGGCACCGTGGCTCACGCCTGTAATCCTAGCACTCTGGGAGGCCAAGGCAGGTGGATCACTTAAGATCAGGAGTTCGAGATCAGCCTGAGCAAGAGTGAGACCCCCGTCTCTAGTAAAAATAGAAAGAAATTACCTGGACAATTAAAAATATATATATAGAAAAAATTAGCCGGGCATGGTGGCACATGCCTGTAGTCCCAGCTACTCGGGAGGCTGAGGCAGAAGGATCGCTTGAGCCCAGGAGTTTGAGGTTGCTGTGAGCTAGGCTGATGTCACGGCACTCTAGCCAGGGCAACAGAGTCAGACTCTGTCTCAAAAAAAAAAAAAAAAAAGTAAAAGTATGTAAAAAGATGTGTAGGCTAATACTAGTCTGAAATATTAATATCAAAGTAGATATCAGGGCAAAGATACCAGGGATAAAGAAGGTAATTTCCGCGGTGGCTCACGCCTGTAATCCTAGCACTCTAGGAGGCCGAGGCGGGTAGATCGTTTGAGCTCAGGAGTTTGAGACCAGCCTGAGCAAGAGCGAGACCCCGTCTCTACTGAAAAAATAGAAAGAAATTAATCGGACAACCAAAAAAATATATAGAAAAAATTAGCCGGGCATGGTGGCACATGCCTGTAGTCCCAGCTACTCAGGAGGCTGAGGCAGGAGGATCGCTTGAGCCCAGGAGTTTGAGGTTGCTGTGAGCTAGGCTAACGCCATGGCACTCACTCTAGCCAGGGCAACAGAGTGAGACTCTGTCTCAAAAAAAAAAAAAAAAAGGTAATTTCATAATGATAAAGGGGTCAATTAATGAAAAGGACATAATAATCCTAAATAATTGTGCACCTAATAAAAGAGCTTCAAAATACATGAATCAAAAACTGTAGGCCGGGCATCGTGACTCATGCCTGTAATCTTAGCACTCTGGGAGGCCGAGGCGGGAGCTTTTCTTGAGCTCAGAAGTTCGAGACCAGCCTGAGCAAGAGTGAGACTCTGTCTCTACTAAAAATAGAAAAAATTAGCTGGGTGTAATGGTGCATGCCTGTAGTCCCAGATACTTGGGAGGCTGAGGCAGGAGGATCGCTTGAGCCCAGGATTTTGAGGTTGCTGTGAGCTATGATGATGCCACTGCACTCTACCCTGGGCAACAGAGTGAGACTCTGTTTCAAAAACAAAACAAAACAAAACAAAACAAAAACCAAACTGATAAACTGCAAGGAGAAATAGACAAATCCACAATTTGAGTCAGAGATTTCAATACCCTCTCTCAATAACTGATAGAACAAGTAGGCATAAAATCAATAAGGATAGGCCGGGTGTGGTGGCTCACGCCTGTAATCCTAGCACTCTGGGAGGCCGAGGCGGCGGATTGTTTGAGCTCAGGAGTTTGAAACCAGCCTGAGCAAGAGCAAGACCCTGTCTCTACTAAAAATAGAAAGAAATTAGCTGGACAACTAAAAATATATAGAAAAAATTAACCAGGCATGGTGGTGCATGCCTGTAGTCCCAGCTACTCGGGAGGCTGAGGCAGGAGGATTGCTTGAGCCCAGGAGTTTGAGGTTGCTGTGAGCTAGGCTGATGCCACAGCACTCACTCTAGACCGGGCAACAAAGCGAGACTGTCTCAAAAAATAAAAAAAAAAACGAATTGTACACTTAAAAAAATGGTTAAAATGGCAAATTTTATGTTACATATATTTTACTACAATTAAAAAATTAATAGTATAATATACCAAAAACTGTTAAACTGTACACTTTAAATGGTTGAACTGTATAGTGTGTGAGTTTAGATCTTAATAAAGCTGTTTAAAAACTGCATACTGTATGATTCCATTTATATAAAACTCTAGGAAATTGAAACAAATATATAGTGACAGAAAGAAACTCTAGGCAGAGTCAAAAAAAGCAAAAGAAAAAAAAAAGAAAGTCTAATTTGCTCACTACTTCATTGTCTTTTTTTTTTTTTAAAGAATTAATTAATTAAATAATTTTAAAGACAGAATCTCGCTAAATTTCCCAGGCTGGATTTGAACTCATGGGCTCAAGGGATTCTCCCGCCTCAGTCTCTCGAGTAGCTGGGACTAGCGCACCGCCGCGCCTGGCTTTTTTTTTTTTTTTTAAGAATTATTTTATGTATTTTTTACCTCGTCGTGTTTTATCGCGTCCATTTTTTCAAATAGTTTCTCAGATCCCTGAGAATCTGCCTATTTATGTTAATATTGGTCCTAAGGAGGATACGTGACCTGGGCTCTCTGGGGAGGAGGGGGTGGTCTGACTTTGCCAAGGGAAAGGTGAGACTTGGGGACTCCCGGACCAAATAACTTGTACCGGCGTCGCGATCTAAATAGTCTTCAATTACCTGAAGGTGTAGTTTAGAAGCCTGTGACTTCTAAGCGAGGCTGGCCCTGGAACTCCACTTCCCAGGAGGTCTCGGGGCATTGAGTGGCGACTGCGTCTGATGACGGGGCGGGACTCGGATCGCTATCCCGGATGTGGCGCGGAGCTCGCTGAATTTGCCAATCCCAACGCGAGACTCCAGGGAGGCTCCGCCAGTCGCGGCTGAACGGCGCTGGAGGACGGTCAGACTTTGCCGGGTAACATTTATTGCGAACCCCTCAGCCGATCCCCAACTCCGGTTTTCTCGCCTTGAGTGTCCCCGTCCCCCGGGACAGTTGCCTTAGTATATATGATGCACTCCCTGGATGGAAGGAATTTGAGGGTGCGGTGAGGTGTGTGTCTGTCGGGGAGATTGAGCCAGCTCTTCCTGTTTGGGAATCCAGTGGAAGGCACCTTTCTGTCCCAGGCTCATGAGTCCATATGAATGAAGCCCCGGAACCAACTACCCTTGATGGAGAAGGATGTGAGGGAAGTGCCGAACGGGCTTGTGGTGTCTCGATGGGTCACTAGGATTGCTTTTCCTCCGGTTAAGTTTCCAAGTGCAAGATAGTCGTCCCTGGCTCAAGGTTGGGGTGTGTTCACGTGGCTTCTTTCACCCCCGAGTGTCCTAGAATCTCCTTTGACCTGTCTTGAACCAAATAAATCAGTGTTCAATGTGAAAAGCTCCCCCAATTTAGTAGATAACTAAGTTGCACAAAGTACAGTAAATAAAAATGGGGGCCTGCTACTGAATTGTTTTCATTTCAGAAAGTCCCAGAAAGCAATTTTTAGTAGGTGTAGAATCAGACTTGTGGGAAGGTTGAGACTTGGAGAATGTGTTAGAAACAATACTACTTTGAGCTGCACTCTTGTATTGACTGTACTTGGTACTTTTGTATTGTGTGTCTATCCCAGGAGAAAATTGACCACCGGGCAGACTGTGTATGTGAAGGATGCTTTATTAGATGAGATGGGAAGACTTAGAAGTAACTGTAATACCAAGATTAACAATGTGAAGGTGGGGAACCTGCAGCCTCAAGGCCACGTGTGGCCCTCCAGATCCCCGGGTGCATCCCTAAGTGCGGCCCCTCGACCGAATCCAAACTTCACAGAACAAGGCCGCACTCAAGGATCCAGAAGGCCACATGTGGCCCCAAGGCCCCAGGTTCTGGATTTTGGGCGCAGAGCCATTCGTATGGACTAACTCAGAAAGCAGCCTTCTGGGGTCTCTACAGCTCAGGCCTCTCCCAATTTACAATCCCCTAGGCATACCTAAAGATCTCTGAGCTGCTGTCTATTTCACAGTGCTTCTGTGAGGCTTAATAAGATAAGGTATGTGGAAGTACCTACTACAATGCCTGTAACAGGCTCTCAATTTTTAGTTTCCGTTCGATTCCCCATAGCAACTTTTTTCTTTGTGTATTATTGTTTGCTTTTTTATATAGCTCCTGCATTTGCCACAAAATTGTAAGCTTCTAGCATTCCTAGCATTCGGGGTATCTTTTTTTAAAACCCTTTTAAAAATCCCTCCTAAGGCCGGGCGCGGTGGCTCACGCCTGTAATCCTAGCACTCTGGGAGGCCGAGGCGGGCGGATCGTTCTGAGCTCAGGAGTTCGAGACCAGCCTGAGCAAGAGCGAGACCCCGTCTCTACCAAAATAGAAAGAAATTAATTGGACAGCTAAAAATATACAGAAAAAATTAGCCGGGCATGGTGGCGCATGCCTGTAGTCCCAGCTACCCGGGAGGCTGAGGCAGAAGGATCGCTTGAGCCCAGGAGTCTGAGGTTGCTGTGAGCTAGGCTGACGCCACGGCACTTGCTCCAGGCGAGAGAGTGAGACTCTGTCTCAAAAAAAAAAAAAAAAAAAAATCCCTCCTAGCAGTGCATTGCCCAGTGTAGTATCTGGGAGAGTGGGCAGACATTGGTGATGATGAGGGGAAAGCTGTGCGTGCTCCTTAACAGGACAGCATGATGCCAGATGCTGGAGCTGAGGTAAACAAGCTCTTCTCATATGTGATGAACAACCTAAAATATTGGCCTTTCTTTTGTATCTCCCAGCCTTCTCTCAGAGTCCCCAACCTTTTAAAAAGAGTATTATTTTATTTTTCATTTTTTAATTTATAAAGAAAAGAAATTTATTTCTTACAGTTATGAGGCTGAGAATCCAATGTCGATGGGCTACAACTGGTAACAGCCTGTTTGCTGGTGGAGACTCTGTAGAGCCCTGAGGTGGCTCAGGGAATCCCATGTCGAGGGGTCTGAGAGTGCTCACTCAGGTCTCTCTCTTCCTCTTATAAAACCATCAGTCCAACTCCCATTTTAATTTATTAATCTATGAATGGATTGTCCATTTTTGAGGGCAGAGCCCTCATGATTTAATCATCTCTTAAAGGCCCTACCTCTCAATACTGCCACATTGGGGATTAACTTTCAACGCGAGTTTTGGAGGGGACATTCCAACCATAGCATTCCGCCCTTGGTGCCCCTCCCCCCAAACTCATGTCCTCACAAACAAATTCATTCTATCCCCACAGCCCCAAAGTCTTACCTGTGAGTTTGTAAAAATCAAAACAAGTTATCTACTTCAAGATACAATGGTGGGACAAGCATAGGGTACGAATTCCCATTCCAGAAGGGGGAAATAGGCAAGAAGAAAGGGGTAACAGGCTCCAAGCAAGTCCGAAACCCAAGAGAGCAGACACTGGGTCTTCAGACTACTTCAGAATACTCTCCCTTGACTCCATTGTCCGGCGTCCGCTGCACACCCGTGTTGGGGTTGGGCCCCAAGGCCTTGTGCAGACCTGTCCCGATGGCTTCACTGGGCTCAGTCTACCCAGCTCTCCCTGGCTAGTGTTGCATGTTAGTAGTTCTACAGTTCTGGGGGCTTCGTGGTGGTCTGGCTCCCATGGCTCCATTAGGTATTGCTCTAGGTGGGGGTCTCCACTGTGGCTCCGCCCCTGAAACAAGTCTCTGCCTGGACTCCCAGGCTTTAGATGACAACCTTTAAAATCTGGGTGGAGGCTGCCATGCTGCCACAACATTTACTTTCTGCAAGCATGCAGAATCAGCACCCTGGGGAGGCCAATAAGGTTTACAGTTTGTACCTTCTGGAGCTGCCTCTTGAAGTGGAGCTGGAGCTAGGCAGCAGTGCCGCTGGCCTGTCCTCAGAAACTGTTCTGCCCCCCAGGCCTCTGGGACTGTGAATGGAGAGGCTGCCTCAAAGATCTGTGAAATGCCTTTGGGGCCTTACTCCCATTGTCTTGACTATCAGCACCTGGCTCCCTTTTAGTCATGCTAATCTCTTTAGGAAGCCCCACACCCTTCTATTCCCATTCTCTACCACTTGGCCAGGCTGCCAGTTTTCCATATTTCCCTTTTCTCTAGCAGTTCACAGTTAGAAGTAACCAAGCAGCAGCCTGAGCACTTTGGTTTTAGAAATTTCTTGTGCCAGGTACCCTAGTTCATTACTCTCAAGTTCAGACTTCTACAAAGCCCTTGGGCATGGACACAGTTCAGCCAAGTTCTTTGCCAATTTATAATAATGATGGCCTTTAATCCAGTTCCCAATACCTTGTTCCTCAGTTCCATCTGAAACCTTGTCAGAATGGCCTTTACTGTCCATACTTGTACAGCACTGTGGCCTCGATCACTTATCCAATCTCTAAGGAGTTTGAGATTGAGATCCTCAAACTTTCCCTAGTCTTATTTTCTAAACCCTCATGAGAATCTGGGCTTTTTCTAGCCTGCTCCTCCACATTCTTCCAGCTTCTGTCCATTATCCAGTTCCAAAGCCACTTCCATATTTTCAACTATTTGTTATCAGCAACACCCCACTTCTCAATACCAGTTTTGGTTTTTTTTTCTCACAGATCTCACCAAGTCAGACTCAGTACCAATTTTCTTAGTCCATTTTCTGTTGCTTGTAACAGAATACCTGAAACTGCATAATATATTAAGAAAAGAAGTCTATTTCTTATAGTTATGGAGGCTGAAAAGTCCAAGGTCAAGGGGCTGCATCTAGTAAGAGCCTTCTTGCTAGTGGGGACTCTGCAGAGTCGTTAGGTGGTGCAGGGAATCACATGGTGAGAGGTCTGAGCATCAAGTGTTATTTTGATTTTTAGTATTATTTTGAGACTTTTTTTTTTGAGACAGGGTCTCGTTCTGTTGCCGGGGCTAGAGTGCCGTGGCGTCATTAGAGCTCACGGCAAACCTCAAACTCCTGGGCTCAAGTGATCCTCCTGCCTCGGCCTCCCAGGTAGCTGGAGCTACAGGCACGCACCGCCACCATCTGGCTAATTTTTGTATGAGACTTTTTAACTATGAAGAATTTCAAACATACACACGAATAGAGAAAATAGTGTAATGAATATGTGGGCTGAACAAATAAGTGAATTATACAAAGCAGCTCCCCCTCCCCAGTACCTGGGCTTTTTGTTGAACCCTCCCTTTCATAGAAGGTCTGCTACAGGTGAGGCTGTTGATAGGAAATTGATACTGCTTTGGGTTTTGTCTCAGAGCTGGGATGTTCTGGCTTTACTTCATTACCTAGCCCCTCAGCCATCAGTGTGCCTTGGGTGCCCACTATGTGCAGACCATATATGCCAGGAACATTGGAAATAGAAATGAGTGTAGATGCCCTTTCCTAGTTATAAAGAGCTGAGCTTGGGGTACAAAGCAGTCTTTGTGCCTAAGAGTTTTACTCCGGTTCAGCAACCCCCTGAGTTTCACTGTTCTGAAAGCAGTCACTTGGAGCAGAGGTGTTGGACACTGTATGAGGAGGGTAGGCTGTAATTGCTATAGGAATTCAGAGGAGAAAGTAATTAATCCATACCGGCAAAGTCAAAGAAGGCTATCCTCAAGGAATGTGGTGGTAACTTTGCCCTGTTTCTATTGACCTTGTGTGTTCGATCAGTTATGCCTATTCCTAGATGGAAAAAGACAGTTTATGAAAACTGTCAATCAGTAAAAATTTAAAAAAAATTTTTAAAAATCTGAAAAAGATATGGAGCTGCTGGTCATTGAATACCTTGGGGTGGTCGCCTACCAGATCTAAACTTACAGGCTCTGGATTTCTTTTAGCTGTGGGACGTGTGCTAAAGACGACTTAAGACGACTTCTAGGTGGAAGGCCTAGCTGCTCAGAATTGGTTCTTTGTGGGGAGAGAGCTACCCCTAGTGGGCTTGTGGGAAGCATGCTCTAAGGGCCAGTTTTCTTCACCTTGACCCAAAATGAGGTGTTTTGTTTATTTTGTTTTTGTCCTATGATATGGGCCTAATATAGATCTTAGCTATTAAGACAATAGGATGGAGAATGTATCTATTCCCCTAAATCCTCGAAGTGAGAAATTAATTCTCAGATATTTTTTTGTAACCAAATACATATGACTATCCCCTTTCTTCCATGTTCTGACAACTTGAAGAATTTAATGCTGTAAGGATTGGATCTGAAATTAGGGCAGTAGTTAAGAACCTACAGAAAATGGAGTGCTTTGGGGCCTAATTTGAGTGTAGGACATTGATGGGGTATTAATATGGAGGATAAATATAGGAGCTCATAGTAAACATGCTTCTTGGAGATCATCTCTGTCATATCATTTATTCTGAACTACTTGATTCATGACGAAATGGACAAGAGTATTGTATTATGACCTGTAGCTTACTCAGAGGGGATGAGATCCCTGGTTTGTCTAGCACTATAACCATATTACTGAATTTTTGCCTTCCCTAGTAGTAGAATAACTATTAAGAAGTCATTCTAGCTTCTAACACTTAATGAGTACTGCCTAAGTACTTAATGAGGATGGATAAGTACTACCCATGCCTTCTTTCATTTAACCCTCAGGTGAAAAACTTGTGCAAGTTCACAAAGCTTAGAAGGAGGACTGGTTTTTGACTCCAGGCAGTCTGACTTCAGAGCCTTGACAGGTAATCACTTCTCTACATGGCTCAGCTTGACTTGTCTTCCTTTCTCTCCAGTATTATGATGTCACTGTTTTTCAGGAATGGAGGTTCCTTTGCTGAGTCTATAGCCGCAGACCCAAAGCGAAAGCCATGTTTCTTTTGTTTCGACCTTGGAAACCTTACTATACCAATTTTTTAAATTAGTTAGAATTTATTGAGCACCTAGAATATTTTAGCACCTTGGATACACTGTATCTGGACCATATGACAACAGTGTTAACATAAATGCCTGTGTATATGAATGTTTTTTTAAATCTTTTTCAGCTTATAGCTTTTTTAATTTAATTTTTTCGGAGGATCTTATGACAGCTTTGGATCTTCTTTACAGAAAAATTCACTTGTGGACATATACATAATATTGTACACAGCTAGTAAAACTTATCCTCTGGCAGTCCATAGACTCCAGGGTAAGAGCTCTTGTCCTATACAAACTTTTGCAGCTGACTCTTCTATAGCATTAAGGGGATAGAGAGTGGAAGGGTCCTCAGAGAGAAATATTTATAAAGCATTGGATCCCCAAATTGACCAAATATCTCTGAATATTCTTTCTCTTTCTTTCTTATACATAGGACTACAAGGGAAGAATGCAGACAATCAAATGTGTGCTTGTAGGAGATGGGGCTGTAGGTAAAACCTGCCTCCTCATCAGTTATACAACAAATGCCTTTCCTGAGGAGTATATCCCCACTGTCTTTGACAACTATAGTGCCCAGACATCTGTGGATGGCCAAATCGTCAGCCTGAACCTGTGGGACACCGCTGGCCAAGAGGAGTATGACCGACTGCGAACACTCTCCTACCCTCAGACCAATATCTTTGTCATTTGTTTTTCCATTGGCAACCCATCCTCTTACGCCAATGTGAGGCATAAGTGGCACCCAGAGGTCTCCCATCATTGCCCCAATGTACCTGTTCTGCTGGTAGGCACCAAGAGAGACCTGCGGAGTGACCTCGAAACAGTGAAGAAGCTGAAGGAGCAGAGCCTAGTGCCCACAACTCCTCAACAGGGCACTGCCTTGGCTAAGCAGGTGGGGGCTGTGAAGTATTTGGAATGTTCGGCCCTGATGCAGGATGGGGTGCGTGAGGTATTTTCAGAAGCTGTCCGGGCTGTGCTTTACCCTGCCACAAAGAAGAACACCAAGAAGTGCATCCTCTTATAGCTTTTAGGTGCTACGTGGGGCTGCACCTAAGGAGTTTAAGGGAGGGGATTCCTTCGACAGCAGTATGAGTGCCAGCATGAGCCATTTTTCTCTTCTACTAGAAACTCTAGACTCCAGGATATTTGGCTTTTGGAGGAATGAAGACAGACTAATTAGTTGGTACATGGCTGCTTTGAAGTTTGGTCTGACCCTTATGGAGGAAGAGAGTGTGTGTGTGTGTGTCCGTCTGTCCATCCCCTGTCAAAGTGGTAAGAGGAGACGCCACTCAGTGCTGTTTCTTTCTCTCCTGGCCAGGCCGTGACTGACCAGAGCAGTCTAGTACTGTTCTTTGTGGGCTTTTGCTTGTCTGCTTTTAAATCTAATTTTAGCTTTCCTTGCTATATTTACCATTGAGCAAGTGTCTCACAGGACAAGGTTATTCTGTTTTCAAATTGTTGCCTTAAACTTTCTGATAGACTAATTTTTTTTTTTTTTTTTTGAGACAGGGTCTTACTCTGTTGCCCCGGCTAGAGTGCAGTGGCATCATCATAGCTCACAGCAACCTTAAACTCCTGGGCTCAAGCAATCCTCGTGCCTCACCCTCCCAGGTAGCTGGGACTACAGGCATGTGCCAGCCACCATGCCCGGCTAATTTTTTCTATTTTTAGTTGTTTGGCCAATTTCTTTCTATTTTTAGTAGAGACGGGGTCTCGCTCTTGCTCAGGCTGGTCTCAAACTCCTGAGCAGCTTAAACGATCCACTTGCCTTGGCCTCCCAGAGTGCTAGGATTACGGGAGTTAGCCACTACTCCCAGCTGATATACTAATTTTTGAAAACCATTTTTTCTTTTTTATTTTTCACGTGTACTTCTACTAGAATTGAAAACCACTGTATGTGTGATTCCTGGGTGTTCCCAATGTTGACATGTTCCTCCCATTCTTGAGATGAGACATTTTCACAAAAATGGTTAAGCAGCATTTTCCAAAGTTCTGTGAGATGGTAATAGATGTTCTTTAAAAGGGTTCTGTCATCAAATAAGCTCAGGAACCAGCAATTTAAATAAAATTGAACAGGTTCTTTTACAGTAAGACTTTATAACAATATGTATGCAACATTTCCCAAACTTATTACACCACTGAGCTTTTTTTTTTTTCGTCTCATGCAACACCTGTTAATATCTCTGGTGACACAGTTTCAGAGAAGCTGGGTTAATGGGAACTAAGAATTCCCAAGGAGGAAGCTGTAAAAATCCAAAAAGCATAACGTGCTCTTGTTCTTTTTGATGTTGATGTTTCCTTCTTCATGCTCTTGAGACAAACGTTTATCAGCATGGACTTGTTATTGGTTCCTCTGCTTCAGGAGATGGGTCTTGTACTTAGTCACGACGTTAGCGCATTGGATATGGGATTTGATTTTTCTTTTTTTCTTTCTTTTTTTTTTTGAGACAGAGTCTCCTCTCTTGCCTGGGCTAGAATGCCGTGGCGTCAGCCTAGCTCACAGCAAGCTCAGACTCCTGGGCTCAAGTGATCCTCCTGCCTCAGCTTCCCAAGTAGCTGGGACTACAGGCATGTGCCACCATGCCCGGCTAATTTTTTATATATATATTTTTAGTTGTCCAGATAATTTCTTTCTATTTTTTTAGTAGAGATGGGGGTCTTGCTCTTGCTCAGGCTGGTCTCAAACTCCTGAGCTGAAATGATCAGCCTGCCTCGGCCTCCCAGAGTGCTAGGATTACAGGCATGAGCCACCACGCCCGGCCTGGATATGGGATTTGATAATGAGATCTGCTCTCAGAATCTGATAGCAGTTTGGGCCTTGTGATGTGGAATTATCAATCCCCCATGAAAAGCTGTGCCTGAGTCTTCACTTTTTTTTTCTCTCTCCACCACCCTCTCTGAATCTGTTACTTTTTGTTTTAGGGATAGACTACTCAAGGATAACCACCCAAATAAAACAAAAATAAAACAAAACAAATTGTCCTGCCAGTCATTGTCAGGGAGTTCTAAGCTTTCTTCTGGGACTTCTCTTCCACCATCATTTCTGTGAGTCTATAAAGGCTGCCTTGCTAGCTTCCTATCCTTCCTCCCAGTGTGTTTATTCAGCCCTGTGGGCCTTTTTTTTTTTTTTTTTAGAGACTGGGTCTCCCTCTGTTGCCCAGGCTAGAGTGCAGTAGCACAATCATAGCTCACTGTAACCTTCAGCTCCTGGGTTCAAGTCATCCTCCTGCCTCAGCCTCCCAAGTAGTTACAACTACAGGTGTGTGCCACCAAGCCAAGCTAATTTTTAAATTTTTTTTAGAGACTGGGTCTTGCTATATTGCCCAGGCTGGTCTTGCACTCAAGTGATCGTCCCAGCTCAACCTTACCAAAGTGTTGGGATTACAGGAGTGAGCCACCTCACCTGCTGGTTTGTTTTTTTAAGAGATGCGGTCTTGCTACATTGCCAGGGTGGACTTAAACCCCCTGGGCTCAAGCAATCCTCCCCCATACCTGGGATTACAGGCACATGCCACCATGCTTGGCTTTGAGGTCTTTTAGTTGCTCCAGTTGGAGTATGTTGGATCCTTATCTCCACACCCTGAAGCTGTCCCTCTTGTGGTTGTATGACTTCAGGTTTCGCTGGAGTTGTTCAACTTGCCCTAGGGCCATCAGTGAGATTACATATCCCAGTGGGCCTGCTTCTCCTTTTCCCTAGTTTTATTTTTGACCTTCATTTGATGTGGAAGGAAAATTTTACCTGGCAGATAGCGGTTGATAACTCCATGGTGCACACACCCTCCCTGCCAAACAGCATCAGGTTTTTGAGAGTTTGGGAGCTAAAAGGATCGCCTACCTTCCCCCGCCCCCTGCTGTGGGTGAAGTGTCTTGTGCTTTGTTCTGCGGTAGTCTCCGTGTTGCTCTATGACAAGATATGGTCAGAGTAGCCTCAGGCTGACTGAACCTTCTGGATAGGGTTGACAGATAAAGTACACAAGGTCCTGTTAAATTTGAACTTCAAATAATCTTTTAGAAATAATTTTTTAGGGCTGGTCCTAAGGTAGTGAGTTATCTCACTTGATTGTTCACAGTCCGTTACAGATTGAACTCCTTGTTCTACTACTTTCCTCCCATCCTCACTACTGCACTTGACTAGTCTTAAAAAAAGAAATAATTTTTTAGTGTATGTATCATGAACTATTTGGAACATAAACTAAAAAATTTATTGTTTACCTGAAAGTCAAATTTAACGGGGCATCTTGTATTTTTATTTGATAAATCTGGCAACACTACTCTTGGAGAATCGAACCTGGTCAAGCAGATATCAAGTACTGATCAAAGATAAAAGGTTATATAAACTCCTTATTCTTACTCCTTTCCAGTTTCCCTCATCATGGACTAAAGTGTTTTATTTTGCTTTTCTTTCATCACTGCACCCTCCACTTCACAGTTCTTCACTGGTGTCTGTTTCTACATCATTGATTGTCTAAAGCTGTGGAGGGTCCAGTTTGGATACTATTGTCCAGCTCATGCTATTTCAATGTACTGTATCTATTTTCTGGTGTGAGACCCAGGACCCCCTGTGGGGGGTGGCAGGGATTCTATTTGAGCAGTATATTTACTGGAAGAGGGTGTGGTGGCCCTCCTCAACTAAGGCCCAGTAGCGTTTGGAAAGTGGGGCTGCTATTACAGTAGTGTGGGGACTATGGGAGTCAACTGGCCTGTGGGCTTGTGGATGAGTTTTCCTACAGCCAGCCAAATGAAAGCCCCCATGTATTCCAGTCTCAGGATATTCTGATTGATGCTGCCTGGGATACTTACAGGACTTCATGGTTGAAAGGGGCTAAGCTAAAAACATGGCTGTCACTTGTGGGGCTGTCTCTGGGAACTTTCCGTTTAGCTACTGGAACCTTTTTAAGTGGCTTTTAATTTAATAGTGCCTCCTGCTCCTCCTTTGCCTGGCAAATTCCTACATGTAAGCCTAGGTTTTGTTTGGGCAAACTTGTTTCCTCTAATAAATGGAGGTGTGATCCTCAAGTCTGGGAGCGTGGGAGTACTCTCTCACACTGACAAAAAAATCAGTCCTTTTTGTATTGGACTGATTTGATGGGAACTGATCATACACTGACATTTTTTATATTTAAAAGGAATTTGTATGAAGACCAACTTGCTGATATTACTTTTAAATTATTCATAATGAATGGTAATAAACTTTTCTGATTTTACTGAGTCCATTGCTTTCTTAAAAAAACAAAAAGCAATTCTACCCCTTCTTCCCTTTGTTTTAAGTGGTTTCTATGCACTCTTCATCAACTTGCAAAAGATGAAAACAACTGTCATATTGCACACTGTACCTATATGTAACTGTAGTTGTTTTTCTGCATCAGACAATCGGGGTAGGGACTGTGTGCCTTTCTAACATTGATTCTGTCGATTCTACCCCTGCCACTCCATCCCCAGGATTTAGCTTCATTTCTGGGTTCTCACTAATTACAGGTAAGTTAGTTTTCTGTAGGCAATTTTTCTCACGTATTATATTATACTATTATTATAATACAGAGTCCCAAAAGTCTCCAAAGGAAAAATTTTGTAGTGAATATTTTGTAAATAAAGGTACATTTAGCTACAATTTCCCATTTTCCCTACATATGGTAACTTTTGGGACATCCTGTATTAATAATAACATATAATATTATACATTCAGTAAATAATTATTAAGCTCCTACTATGCTACAAACATTACTGTACTGGGGCTGGGGTTGTAAAGATAAGGCACATCATTTATTGACTAATTCTGGATGGTAATTGTGTGTACTGCTGGTGTATTAGTAAGGAAGAGGAAAACCATGTTTTCATTTAAAACAAAACAGCTTTATTGAGGTATAATTTACATACCATACAACCCACCCATTTCAAATGTACAATTTAATGATCTTTAGTAAATTTACTGAGTTGTGCAACCATCACCAAAATCCAGTTTTAGAACATTTCTATCAACCCAAAGAGATGCCTCATGTAGTTAATCCCTATTCCCACCATCCAGCCCTAGACAACCATTAGTCTACTTTCATCTTTTATAGATTTGTCTTTTCTGGATATTTCATATAAATGGAATCATATACTATGTGGTCTTTTGTAACTCCATTCATTTAGCATGTTTTCAAGGTTCATCCATTTTGTAGCATGTGTCCATACTTCAGTTCTTTGCTTCTTTAGAGATGGGGTATCACCATGTTGCCCAGGCTGGAGTGCAGTGGCTATTCACAGGCACCAACATAGGGCACTACAGCCTGGAACTCCTGGGCTCAGGCAATCCTCCTGTTTCAGTCTCCTGAGTAGCTGGGATTACAGGCACATGCCACTGCACCCAGCTACTTCATTGCTTTTTATTGCTGAATAATATTCCATTGTATGAATATGCCATATTTTGCTTATTCATCAGTTGATGGACATTTGGTTTGTTTCCACGTGACTATTATGAATAACACTGCTATGAACACTCATGTATAAGATTTTATGTGGACATTTTTTTTTTTTTTTGAGACAAGAGTCTCACTCTGTTGCCCGGGCTAGAGTGCCGTAGCATCAGCCTAGCTCACAGCAACCTCAGACTCCTGGGCTCAAGTGATCCCTTTGCCTCTGCTCTCCTGAGTAGCTGGTGCTACAGGCATGCGCCACCATGCCTGGCTAATTTTTTTCTATATATATTTTTAGTTGTCCAGCTTATTTCTTTCTATTTTTAGTAGAGACAGGGTCTCGCTCTTGCTCAGTCTGGTCTCGAACTCCTGACCTCAATCTGCCCGCCTCGGCCTCCCAGAGTGCTAGGATTACAGGCGTGAGCCACTGCACCGGGGCAGACATATGTTTTTAACTCTCTTGGGTAGAAAACTAGGAGACATGGTAAATTTGTATAAAACCATGTTTTGAGTCAAGAATGGTGTCTTTAACATTAATAGTATCTGAAGTCTCCTTACACAACTTACAAGCCTTCATCTACCTTCAAGAGGCAATATAGCATAGTAAATAACTGTTAAAAGGTACATTAAAAAACATATTCCATTTTGATGCTTTTTTGTATTAAATATTAGTATAGCAATAGTATTCTACTGACTTCATTACCAAAGTGCAGCATTTCAGCTATCATACAGGTTTGGGGACAGACTTTTGTTGTCTGGCCTGGAAATATAATTACTGGTAAAACATTTCATGGAACATCCAAGCAATGTCCTATAAGAAAGAATAAGGAAGAGTGCTATGAAGTGGTACAGAACGATTTCCAGTCTACATTATTAAGAGAAAAAAGCAAGGTGAAAAGCGCAAACATAGTATGCTACCTTTTTGTGTAAGGAAAAAGAGGAAATTAGAATATATACACATATTTACTTATTTTTGCAAAAAGAAACACAGGAAGGATAAACCAGAAATTCATGGAAATGGTTACTTATAGAAAGTGGGTGGGAATACGGTTGAGGACATTAGCATGGGAGTAAGATTTCTCTGGGAATAGCTTTTTATATAGTTAAAAAAAATTTTTTTTTTTTTTGAGATAGGGTCTCACTGTTGCCCGGGCTAGAGTGCAGTGGCATCGTCGTAGCTCACTGCAACCTCAAACTCCTAGGCTCAAGTGATACTCCTGCCTCAGTCTCCCAAGTAGCTAGGACTACAGGCATGTGCCACCATGCCCGGCTTATTTTTTAAATTTTTTGTAGAGATGGGGTCTTGACATGTTGCCCAGGCTGAGTTTTGACTTTGAACCACATAAAAGGTTTACATATTTTAAAAAATCATATAAAAAAGATAAAAGCAAATCCTAAAGTTGAATACAAGCAGAAACAAATGTTTCTAGAGATATGTAAATAATAACTCCATAGACTAAAAAAGGATTCAAGTAATTTTTTTTTTTTTTTTGAGACAGAGTCTCGCTCTATTGCCCAGGTTAGAGTGCTGTGGTGTCAGCCTAGCTCACAGCAACCTCGAACTCCTGGGCTCAAGCAATTCTCCTGTCTCAGCCTCTCAAGTAGCTGGGACTACAGGCATACACCACCACGCCTGGCTAAGTTTTTCTATAGTAGAGACCAGGTCTTGCTCTTGTTCAGGCTGGTCTCCAACTCCTGACCACAAACAATCCTCCTGCCTCAGTCTCCCAGAGTGCTAGGATTACAGACGTGAGCCACCATGCCCGGCAAGTAATTTTTTTTTTTCAAGAGACAGGGTCTTACTGTGTTGCCCAGGCTGGACTGCACTGGCAAAATCATAGCTCACTGCAACCTCAAATTCCTGGGCTCAAGCAATTGTCCTGCCTCAGCCTCCCCAGGCACTGGGACTACAGGCATGCACTACCATGCCCATGCAGTTTGTTTGTTTTTTTTCAGTAGAGACAGGGTATTGCTGTGTTGACCAGACTGGTCTCGAACTCCTGGCCTCAAGCAATCCTCCTGCCTCAGCCTTGCAAAGTTTTGAGATTACAGGTGTGAGCCACCATGCCTGGCCTCTTTGCAGTTTTTGTCCTTAGAATACCATATATCCCACTAAGGATATATAAGTACTGTGTTTGAAAAGTATTTGAAAGCTGGGCTAAGTGGCTCACACCTAGAATCCCAGAACTTTGGGATGCTGAGGTGGGGAGGCTCACTTTAGGTCAGGAATTTGAGCAACACAGCAAAACCCCATCTCTCAAAAAAAAAAAAAAACTGCAAAGAAATCCTTAAGTTTACTTAGGTTTACTCTTGGTAGTAGTATTGTTCATGTAATTCTGAAATAATATATTGATGTTGGGAACCAGTGTTTTCTCCCCCCCGCCCCTGGAATGCAACCAGTGTTTTCACTGTAAGAGAAGGAAGATACAAATATAAAATGGAGAAAGGTGAGGAAGAAACCTGTGGTGTTGGATTTAAATTGGAGGTTTATTAGCCACCCTGGCTAATAAATGTAGAAAGAATTTAAGAATTAGAAAAATCACCCTTTTGCCCTCTCCCAATATAATTGATTCAGGCGAGGATCATCAATGGATGCTAAATTGGTTTAAGGGCGGTTGGGGGCCAGGCGTGGTGGCTCAGGTCTGTAATCCTAGCCACTCTGGGAGGCCCATACAGGAAGATGCTTGAGGTCAGGAGTTTGAGACCAGCCTCAGCAACACTGAGACCCGTCTCTACTAGAAAAATAAAAAGAAATTAGCCAGACAACTAAAAATAGAAAAAAAATTAGCTGGGCATGGTGGCGCGTGCCTGTAGTCCCAGCTACTTGGGAGGCTGAGGCAGGAGGATCGCTTGAGCCCAGGAGTTTGAGGTTGCTGTGAGCTAGGCTGACGCCACGGCACTCTAACCTGGGCAACAGAGCCAGATTCTGTCTCAGAAAAAAAAAAAAGAAAGAAAGAAAGAAAGAAAGGGCGGCTGGAAACAGAATAGTTCATAATCTCAAAGTATCCATGGCTTATTTACTAATTACATTAAAAAGGGAAAATACACCTTTGAAATGGAGCAATCTGGTGGTCACTACTTTTTCAGTGATCAAATTTAGCATCACCAATATTAGGACAACCTGATGTTGTGCCTTCTGATAACCAGTACAATACTTAACCTGAATCAATTTCAAAAACACTGCCGGGCACAGTGGCTCACGCCTGTAATCCTAGCACTCCATGAGGCCAAGGCGGGAGGATCATTTGAGGTCAGGAGTTCCAACCAGCCTGAAGAGCAAGATCCCATCTCTACGAAAAACAGAAAAAAATATCTGGGCATGGTGACGAGCACCTCTAGTCTCAGCTACACAGGAGGCTGAGGCAGGAGGATTGCTTGACTCCAGGAGTTTGAGGTTGCTGTGAGCTAGGATGATGCCACTGGGCGACAGAATTGAGACCCTGTCTCAGAAAAAGAAAAAGAAAAAGAAACCACCAGACAAATTCAGAACATGTAATGTTTTCAAGACAACTTGCCTGGATCCTTCCAAATATTTAGTGTCATGAAAAACAAAAAGGCAGGTAGATTCTGGACTAAAGGGAGATGACCAAATACAATGCACAAACCTTGAATAGATCCTAGGTTCAAAAAATGTAGAATGCTCCAACTAGGACAACTGGAGAAATTTCAAAACGGACTGTGTTAAATAATATTGACTTAATTTTTAAAGATGTGACAATGGTAGCGTAGTTATGAGGTAGAATGTTTGTTTTTAGGAGTGACAAACCAAGATGTCTGCAACTCACTTTCAAATGGTTTAGGGGAAAACGAAAAAACCCTGGCAAAAAGTTAATTGTGAATTTAAGTAAAGGGTCGGCTGTTCATTTTACTAATCCTTCACATTTCCTGAAATAAAACGTTCGAGGGGGAGAATCCATTCCTATGGGGGAAATGCCAATTCCAAACAAGTAACTTGCAAAGGTACCTTAGGCACAGTTCGGGACTGTCCATACAATTTACAGCAAATTTCCCTTTGGGACGGAGGGGAGAAGCTGTAGCCAGCAGACAGAGGAACCGGTTCTTACTCTCACTTTCCCAGCCTTGTACCGTCGTGACCTGAGGTCGCCAGAATGTCAGCCACGTGACCCAAGCGGCTCCTTCTGATTGGAGGAAGATCCGTAGTTCTGTGCAGCGAGAATGACCCTGCGCAAATTAGCGGAAGGGGGCGGGACTGAACATTTTCTTTGACCAACCGCTTTCCTCATATACAGCCTCCTGACCGCCTGTGGTCGAATCAAAAGCCGTTAGTAAAGTAGTAGCACTTATTCTCCTTTCTCGTAGGATGGCCGGTCTTTCCGGTTACTTTTTTTTTCTTTATTTCTCTTCCGGTAGAGACGGGGAGGGCCCAGGAGCTCCATAAGTAATTTGTGGGTGACTGCTGTTTTTATTTCCGGTCTATGGGACCCGGCTTGGATTTGCGGCTGCTCGCAGCAGCTGCCGGCACTGCTGCCGCCATCATGTCAGACACGGACAGCGACGAAGATTCTGCTGGAGGCGGGCCGTTTTCTTTAACCGGTTTTCTTTTCGGCAACATCAATGGAGCTGGGCAACTGGAGGGGGAGAACGTCTTGGATGATGTGAGGGGGGTGGGCGTGGGGATAGGGCTGGGGGTGGTACGGCTAAGGCGAGTAAGTGGAGTGAGGAAAGCAAAGGGTGCTTCGGAAGAGAGAGCAGAGGGCGATGTGGCCCTCTCTGAGGGGGCGCAGTTAACGCAGTAGGATCCCGTCCTCGTAGATGGGGGAGTAATGCAGAATGACAAGGCTCAGTGCTGGGCGTGGATGGGGAGAAGAGAGGGGGACGGTAGGCGAGTCCCGGGAGTCAGGGGCGCGGAGCGGGTGGTTTTGGAGACATTGTTCTGCCGGACCAGACAGTAGGAAAAAGAATCGTGTACCCTAGTGAAATTGCTTCCAAACCATTATTCTGGGAACCTCCTTGGAGACTCTTGACACTGCCTGCATTTCTGACATCGCTGAGCGGAGATGGTTCTAGAGCCAGAAGACTGGACAAAACGTGCAACAACACATCGTTTGGTTCCGGCCCGGAGCCTTAGGACATGACTATTCAGACGGCTTGAGGCAGACATCTTCTGGTCCCAGTGTGTTCACTGGCATTCTTGAAGTTTATTCTTGTGCCCAACTGAAAGTCTACTTTCATTTTGCTTCATTTTCTCAAGGAATAAAGCTGTTGGCCAATATTCCCCCTCCCCTGTGACACGAACACACAAAAGATAGCCCTCCAAAAGCCCTGCCCTGCCTTGTCGATCAAAATGACCTCAGTTGCCTTGGCCTTTATTCAGACAACTACTGTTCCATTCATTTAGCCTTGGTGGTGGTGGTTCCTTCGATAATCTTTTCTTAAACTGTGAGGGTGAAATTAGACACAGTATTTTAATAAAGATCTGATCAGTGTGGAGTTTAGTGGAAGATTTATGGTTCTTGAATGTGATACTCCTTTTAGCACACTGCAGTCATTTTTCATACGGATTTATGACTTTGTGGACCAGGGAGATAAGCCTTGTGGTGTGGGAAGCTTAGGTCTAGTTATCTCCGACTCTGATGCTGTCCCTTTTTCAGGAGTGTAAGAAGCACTTGGCAGGCTTGGGGGCTTTGGGTCTGGGCAGCCTGATCACTGAACTCACGGCAAATGAAGAATTGACTGGGACCGACGGTGCCTTGGTAAATGATGAAGGTGAAGTCTGGGTCATGGGGAGTAAGGCGGGGGAGGAGGCTACACTTACTGTACATGTACTTTTAAATGGGAATTATCTGAGGGAGTGAGAGTCAGTTGCTGTTTGTTGCGATTCCCTGCCCTTTTTTTATTTATAGGATGGATCAGGAGTACAGAAGATGCTGTGGACTATTCAGACATCAATGAGGTAGCAGAAGATGAAAGCCGAAGATATCAGCAGACAATGGGGAGCTTGCAGCCCCTTTGCCACTCAGGTGATTTTTGGTGTCATGGATAGAGCATTCCAGTACTTTCTTCCAGTTCTTTCTTATTTTTTTTTTTTTTTAAATTTCAGGATATTGGGAGGGAGTAACAAACGTTTAGGTTACATAATTGCTTTTGTATAGTTTGAAAGAAGTGTGCCCATCATCCAGATAGTGTGCATTGTACCCATTAGGCGTGAATTTACTCATCCCCCCTCCCCCCTCCCACCTGCTTGATTTCTGTTGAGTTTTACTTCCATATGTGCAGGCACATAAGTGTTGATCGATTACTTCCAATTTAGTATTTGTGTACATGTGGTGTTTGTTTTTCCATTCTTGGGATACTTCCCTTAGAAGAATGGTCTCCAGTTCCATCCAGATTGTTACAAAAGGTATTAGTTCACCATTTTTTTTATGGCCAAGTAGTACTCCATGGTATACATATACCACATTTTATTAATCCATTCATGTATTGATGGGCACTTAGGTTGTTCCCACATCTTTGCAATTGTGAATTGTGCTGCTATAAACATTTGAGTCCAAGTGTCTTTTTTATAAAATGTTTTTTTTCCTCTGGGTAAGTACCCAGTAGTGGAATTGCTGGGTCAAATGGTAGGTCTGCTTTGGGTTCTTTGAGGTATCTCCATGCTACTTTGCATAGAGGTTGTACTAGCTTACAGTCCCACCAACAGTGTATAAGTGTTCCTTTCTCTCCGCATCCACGCCAGCATCTGTTGTTTTGGGACTTTTTGATAAGGGCCATTCTCACTGGAGTTAGGTGGTATTTCATTGTCCAGTACATTTTCTTGCTGTATGGTTCTGTTTGGGCTCTGGTTTCTATGCCTGCTTTCTGCCATTGTTCTGCTGTCTGTGCCTTTGCTTCTCTCCCTTTGCCAGCTCAGTTCCAAGTAGCTGCTCTTCTTTTTGTTGTTGTTCTGGGGTGGTCTTACCATACTCAAGCTGTTTATCCTTGTACTGGTCAGTCCCAAATTCTTGGTGAATGACAAATAGAGAAATACTGCTTTCCTCCTTGTCACCTGGTATTTAAGTATCCACATGGTTCATGGCACTGTTTTAGATGCTCTTCAAAGTTAGAGACTATGAAACAAACTCAGTCTTTGTGGGTAAGGAATTGATAGTTTGAGAAGGATTAAATATACAATGTAATATGTAAATAAATACGTGTATTTATTGGCTCATATTACTCACCCACCTCTCTGTCGACCCAGTGTACTTAATGCTTTCTCCAATGTAAGGATTTTCTCCCTGGTATAAGGTGCTACATTATAGAATCATAATGTCAGTCGCTACATTATAGAATCAGAATATCAGCTGCTACATTATAGAATCAGAGTATCAGCTGCTACATTATAGAATCCGAATGTCAGTTGCTACATTATAGAATCAGAATGTCAGTCGCTACATTATAGAATCAGAATGTCAGTTGATACATTATAGAATCAGAATATCAGCTGCTACATTATAGAATCCGAATGTCAGTCGCTACATTATAGAATCCGAATGTCAGTCGCTACATTATAGAATCAGAATGTCAGTTGATACATTATAGAATCAGAATATCAGCTGCTACATTATAGAATCAGAATGTCAGCTGCTACATTGTAGAATCAGAATATCAGCTGCTACATTGTAGAATCAGAGTATCAGCTGCTACATTATAGAATCAGAATATCAGCTGCTACATTATAGAATCTGAATGTCAGTTGCTACATTGTAGAATCAGAATATCAGCTGCTACATTATAGAATCCGAATGTCAACTGCTATATTACAGAATCCGAATGTCAACTGCTACATTATAGAATCAGAATGTCAGTCGCTACATTGTAGAATCAGAATGTCAGTCGCTACATTGTAGAATCAGAAGGTCAACTGCTACATTATAGAATCAGAATGTCAGTTGCTACATTGTAGAATCAGAATGTCAGTCGCTACATTGTAGAATCAGAATGTCAGTCGCTACATTGTAGAATCAGAATATCAGCTGCTACATTATAGAATCAGAATATCAGCTGCTACATTATAGAATCAGAATGTCAGTTGCTGCATTGTAGAATCAGAATATCAGCTGCTACATTGTAGAATCAGAGTATCAGCTGCTACATT
>RJWJ010004416.1:35257-59416 GCA_004363605.1 Indri indri
ACTACAGGCATGCGCCACCATGCCCGGCTAATTTTTTCTATATATATTTTTAGCTGTCCGATTAATTTCTTTCTATTTTTGGTAGAGACGGGGTCTCGCTCTTGCTCAGGCTGGTCTCGAACTCCTGAGCTCAGGACGATCCGCCCGCCTCGGCCTCCCAGAGTGCTAGGATTACAGGCGTGAGCCACCGCGCCCGGCCGTCCCTTTGTCTTTATAATTCTAGAATTCGCCTTTTCCTTCCTTAAATAGATTTTTTAAAAAAGGTATGTCATGCTTACTGTGGAAAACTTTGAAAATATGGTATAGTGTCAAAAAAAAATTAGCAGTAATCTACTCAGAGATTATCAACTATTAATTTATTGGTATAGTTTATTTTCATTCTTTGTATGTAGTTGAGTCTATATGTACAGTTTGTTTAATGTGCTTTTCACTTAACATAAATATTTTTCTATGTCATTCAGAGTTTTTCATAAAAATGTTTAATGACGTGGGAAAGTCATTTTAATTAACTTTTTTAGAGAGAGGGTCTCGCTATGTTACCCAGGCTGGGCTCCAACTCCTGGGCTCAAGCGATCCTCCCGTCTCAGCCTTCCAAGTGACTGGAACTATAGGCATGCCCCACCATGCCAGGCTTGGGAAACTCATTTTAAATGGAAAAAAAGATATAAAACAACATATTTTATAACCCATTTGTGTAAAAAATGCATGTTTCTATGTTTTATATAAACATGGAAAGCTGACTAAAAATGTGCTAAAGGGTCACAGTGATTATTTCTGATTTATAAGATCACAGATAGCTTCAGTTTCTTCCTTCTACCTTTCTGTATTTTCCAGTTTTGTTTTTTTTTTTTTTTTTGGTTAACCTGGATTACTTTTATAATTTGGAGGAAAAACAAAATTGTCTAATTTTTTAAATCTAGGAAGTAAGCTTTTTCCCTTCTCCCTTCCATTATGCCCAGATACTTTATTGGTTGCATAGTATTCTTTTAGGAATGTTTCATAATTTATTTACCAATAATTGTATTTTGTTACAACCAATAGTTGTATTTAATATGTTTTATTACCATTTATTATTAGCATATTTTACTGTACCATTTATTACCATACTTTATTTAACTGTTTCTTATTAAACATTTAGGCTGTTTCGATTTTGACAATTAAAAATAATATTACAGTGAACATTTTTGTCTACAGCATTTTTTTAAAGTGAGAAATACGTTGTGTGATGCCTTTTCAGTAGCTACATGAGTAACTCTAACATTTACTCTTGTTCTTTGTTAGAATCATGATTGAAAGGGGTATAAATGTTTTATCTGTTATTGAGTATTTCCTCTTTCTGTTTTGAGTAGGTTTTGCAGCCACTCTGGATGATGACAAACCTTGGTATTCTATTTTTCCCATTGACAATGAGGATCTGGTGTATGGACGCTGGGAGGACAATATTATTTGGGATGCTCAGGCCATGCCTCGGCTGTTGGAGCCTCCTGTTTTGACACTTGATCCCAATGATGAGAATCTTATTTTGGGTATGTTACCGGCAGAGGCCAGTGTTCCTTTTCCAACTTTGACAGCTTGCTGTTAATGTCAAGGGGCAGGAGGAAATCAGAAGGGTTGGGGAAGGTTAAGACTAGAAACTCCAGATAGCAGTTTGAGAGGGCAAAGTTGTGGCTGTCAGTTTGTAGTATTTATGTATCGTTTAGGGAAAACTCATGTAGGAATGTTGGAAAGTGGAGCCTTTGCAGTGTCAGTGTAGTTTGTTCAGTTAGAGTGAATCATGGATTAGATTTGGTCTGGAATGGGATGAGATAGCTGGTTAGGAACTGCAAAGATGTCGGTACGAAAGGTAAATCTTCGGGGATAGCAACTCTAGAGTGATTTTTGTTTCATCCTCAGAAATTCCTGATGAGAAGGAAGAGGCCACCTCTAACTCCCCCTCCAAGGAGAATAAGAAGGAATCATCTTTGAAGAAGAGTCGAATTCTCTTAGGGAAAACAGGAGTCATCAAGGAGGAGCCCCAGCAGGTCTGTGAAGAGAAAAGGGGCTTGATGTTTAGAGCAGAGAAAGGTAATGGAGAAGGGTAGTCTGACTAAGGCTTATTTCGTGATCTATCATTAGAACATGTCTCAGCCAGAAGTGAAAGATCCATGGAATCTCTCCAATGATGAGTATTACTACCCCAAGCAACAGGGTCTTCGAGGCACCTTTGGAGGGAATATTATCCAGGTATAAATATTATCTTTTATATGATGGAGGGGAACCTCTTGCTTTGTTCTGATGGAGGATTTGGGAAATCTTGGCCTAGGCTAGAGTTAATTTTAAATACTAAAAAATACTTCTGTTTCTTGTTTTAGCATTCAATTCCTGCTGTGGAATTACGGCAGCCCTTCTTTCCTACACATATGGGGCCCATCAAACTCCGGCAATTCCATCGCCCACCTCTGAAAAAGTACTCCTTTGGGGCACTGTCTCAGCCAGGTTCCCACTCAGTCCAGCCTTTGCTAAAGCACATCAAAAAGAAGGCCAAGGTATAGTTGAATTCTGGCTAGAAAAAAAAACAGCTTTGAAAGATATTGGGGTATAAATGGGAATATACTGGATTATATCAGAGACTTATTTTCTCCCATGTATTTATTTTTTATGGTTTTTGGAGACAAAGTCTTGCTCTGTTTCCTGGCTAGAGTGCAGTGGTGTCATCATAGCTCACTGCAACCTCAAACTCCTGGGTTCAAGCAATCCTCCTGCCTCAGCCTCCAAATTAGCTGGGACTGCAGGTGCATACCACCACACCTGGCTAATTTTTCTATTTTTTGTAGAGACAGGGTCTTGCTCTTGCTCAGGCTGGCCTCTAATTCAGGAGCTCAAGCAATCCTCTTGCCTTGGCCTCCCAGATGGCTAGGATTACAGGTGTGAACCACTGCACCCAGCCTCTCCTATGTATTTATTTCATCCCATGTGATAGGATGTTATTTTGGTTATTTAGGAGAATGTCCTTATTAGGGAGTGCATGTGAAAATATTTAATGGTAAAGTATCACAATTACTACAACTTTTAAAAATGGTTCAGCGAAATCTGTAGAAAGACAGTTATAGATAAATATGGCAAAATATAAACAGTTACACGGTGGTAGGATAATAGGTATTCATAGTGTAGTCATCCCTCAGTATCTCTGAGGGATTGGTTCCAGGACCTCCTATGGATACCAAAATCCTCGGATGCTCAAGTCTCTGATATAAAATGGCATGGTATTTGCATATAACCTATGCACATCCTCCCATATACTTTAAATCATCTCTAGATTACTTATAATACCTAATACAATGTAAAAGCTGTGTAAATAGTTGTTACAGTGTATTGTTGAGGGAATAATGACGAAAAAAGTCTGTATATATTCAGGGCAGATGCAATTTTTTTTTCCAAATGTTTTTGGTTTGTGGTTGGTTGAATCCATGGATGCAGAACCCACAGATATGGAGGGTTGACTGTACTATTCTTTCAACTTTACTGTACAGAATGTTTCAGAATTTTCATAGTGAAATTGAAAAATAGCAAAGTAAAATCTTTTTTGGTGTGTTTGTCTCAGATTGAATACATCAGTGTGTGTAGTTAGTGTCCTATCAGCAGCTGGACTGTATTTGCTTTGTTCTGGGCAGATGAGAGAACAAGAGAGGCAAGCTTCAGGTGGTGGAGAGATGTTTTTTATGCGCACACCTCAGGACCTCACAGGCAAAGATGGAGATCTTATTCTTGCAGAATATAGTGAAGAAAATGGGCCCTTAATGATGCAGGTTGGCATGGCAACAAAGATAAAGAACTACTATAAACGGGTGAGTCTCTGTTCAGATTTTTGTTATTAATATAGCTATAGTTAAATACCTAGTAATAAACTATGAGCATGTATTTTGTCTTTTTTATATTATAAATTTTGGGGGAGAAAGGAGTAGTATCTTTTTTGGAGTTAGTAATACAGGTTGAACATCCCAAATTTGAAAATCTGAAATCTGGAACTGAAATCCAAAACTTTTGAGCACTAACATGAAGCTCAAAGGAAATGCTCATTGGATTTTGGATTTCCAGATTTGGGATGCCCAGCTGAAGTATAATGTAAATGTTCCAGAATCCAAAACACTTCTGGTCCTAAGCATTTTGGATAAGGGATACTCAACTTTATTAGTAAATTGCCATGCTCATGGAATATATTGTGTAGGATTATTGATTGTATTATATTCTGTGATAGTAACTGGGTCTGCTGTGTTCCTCATAGAAACCTGGAAAAGATCCTGGAGCACCAGATTGTAAATATGGGGAAACCGTTTATTGTCATACATCTCCCTTCCTAGGCTCTCTCCATCCTGGCCAATTATTGCAGGTGAGGAATTCGTTCCTGTTTTTACTTTTTTCTAAGGAAATTGACAGATGAGTTAGCTCAGAAAGAACCAATTTTAGTTGATTGAGAGACTATTATGTATCAAGTATGGGCAAATTGAGTATAATTCAGAAATGTTTTTTAAAAAATCTTTTTCTTAAAACTGGCTCTTAATTGTGTTGCTCTAGGCTAAATACGTTTTTTTGAAAACTGGGTAAGCCCAATAACATTTGGATGGCATAGGGAAGCCAACCTAGCACTATAATTTGTGAATGTTTAATTCCTGTGTGTGAAATTGGTGCATTTTGACCATATTAGTTTGATCATTGTGAGTATTGAACCACACCTGAACTTTGCCATCTATAGTCCCCAGCCATAATGAAATGGTTTTTTTTCCCCTCCTTTGTTCTGATGGGTGTAGAGAGGTCCTCTGGTCACAGCTTTTATATATTCAAGGGGAAGTATGGAGGTCCACAGATTATGTGGGGAAATCTCTGGCACTCTTGTGTCTTGTTTTTTTCCTCCACTTCATTTCTCTTGGGAACCTTAGCCATTTTCCCTACTCTTAAACCTAGTTTATTCCACTATTGCTATTGCTTACTCTCCTAAAGAACCTGCAAAGCCTATTTTTTCTTTATTTTTTACATCTGTAGTCCATTTCCCACCAGGTTTTGAGTATCATCTTTATACTGTCCTTGGCATTCCTCTGCTGTAATTTTCTATTGAGGTTTTTTTCTATTAAGGTTTTCTACCAATCCATTCCCTTCTTTTGTGGCTACTTTTGTAGTCTCTTAAACATCCTTTCCTGTCTTTTCCTGTAATTCTTTTTCTGTCTACGTTTCACATTGAGAAATTTCTTTCCACATCCATGTAACGAAGATCTTCCTTTCTGTCCACTCTTCTGATTTTCTAGAGAGACTTTCCTTAGACTCACAGGCTTCTTGTAACAGTTAATCCTCATCTGGCTTCTGCTCAAACTACTTCATAAATGTTTCTGTTCTGCTGTCCTCTGTCCTGTGTTTCCTTTGTGTCTATTCTGTCTTCTCTAACATAGTTTGTACCTCATTAGCTATTTTTTGTTTTTGTTGTTTTATTTTTTAATTAATTCACTAATTTATTCAACACATGTTTTGATTTCACCCGTTGTGTGTCAGGGGCTATGTTGGGGTTTAGGGTAGTACTGTAGTACTTGTTAGTTTATAAGGTGATTTTCATACATACTCTTCATATGTCTCCTATGAGGTATAGACATTTTAAGTAACTCCATTTTGTAGTCGAGGACAATGAATCTCAGAGAGATTAATTAACTTGTCTGATATCATACAGGTAATGACAGCCACCATCACCTGAATCCAAATCCTTTATTTTCTTTACTACTGACACTAAAAGACAGTGGATAAAAAATTGTTTAATCCCTTTCAATATTCCATGTTATAATTTGTTTATATTACTGGATAGACCTTAGATGGCATAATGCAGATGGAGAGCAACAAGCTTAAATTTCCTTTTTCATTAATTGACTGAATTTACTAGGGCTTTTCTGTATATAATTTTTATGTTTTTACTTCTGCTAGGCATTTGAGAACAACCTTTTTCGTGCTCCAATTTATCTTCATAAGATGCCAGAAACTGACTTCCTGATTATTCGGACAAGACAGGGTTACTATATTCGGGAATTAGTAGATATTTTTGTGGTTGGCCAGCAATGCCCCTTGTTTGAAGTTCCTGGGCCCAACTCCAAAAGGGCCAATACGCATATTCGAGACTTTCTGCAGGTAAGACTGGGAAGATAGGAAATGAGTCAGGATGTATATAAAAACGATATGTGGGAGCACATCAGGAAAGATGAAAATATTGGAGCTTAGTGGGGGAAGAGGCTGTAGTAAGAACTTTTTTATTCTTTGCCAAATAAAATACATTTGGTTTGTTGGGCAGGTTTTTATTTACCGCCTTTTCTGGAAGAGTAAAGATCGGCCACGGCGGATCCGAATGGAAGATATAAAAAAAGCCTTTCCTTCCCATTCAGAAAGCAGCATCCGAAAGAGGCTAAAGCTCTGCGCTGACTTCAAACGCACAGGTCATCAGTTGTGAATAGTTATTTGTCCTGTCTACCTCTTCCCAAGAAAAGAATTACGGGCCAAGTGTGGTGCCTCATGCCCATAATCTCAACACTTTGGGAGGCCAAGGTGGGAGAATTGCTTGAGACCAGGAGTTCGAGACCAACCTGAGCAATATAGCAAGATCCTGTCTCTACAAAAAAATTTTTTGAAAAATTGGCTGGGTGTGGTCGTGCACGTTTGTAGTCCTAGCTATTTGGGAGGCAGAGGCAGGAAGATCACTTGAGCCCAGGATTTTAAAGTTGTAGTGAGCTGTGATTGTACCACTGTACTCTAGCCTGGGTAACAGAGTAAGACCCCATCTTTAAAAAAAAAGAGAATTATGGCTTTCACTTAAAAGATAAACATACAGCTAATAAAATAGAAATTGTTGGCCATCAAAGGTAGGAGGTAGTAAATCTAACTATGGAGGCTCTGATTACTTTTTTGATTTTGGCTGCCAGGAAATTCATTGTGTGATTGTTGGATGTCTAATATGTAGGAAACCTAGCAGCCGGGGTTTTCTTGGCCAGACAATCATGCCAACTGTGGCTAGGCCTGTTACCATCTAGATATTGCCTGGTTCAGTCTTGGTTTGCTCTCCCTGTTGCTGTCAATGAATGTCAGGGCCTTTGGAATTCGGTACAGTCTCATTCTCTCTCTCTCTGCATCTTTTCCAGGGATGGACTCAAACTGGTGGGTGCTGAAGTCTGATTTTCGTTTACCAACTGAAGAGGAGATCAGAGCTATGGTGTCACCAGAGCAGTGCTGTGCTTATTATAGCATGATAGCCGCAGAGCAGCGACTGAAGGTGAACACCTTCCTCTTAGGCACTGCTTGTGCCTGTGTTGTTTTTCAGAGAGATAGCAG
The DNA here is from genome assembly GCA_004363605.1 of Indri indri. Classification (NCBI taxonomy): domain Eukaryota; kingdom Metazoa; phylum Chordata; class Mammalia; order Primates; family Indriidae; genus Indri; species Indri indri. Next base: position 42,587 of record RJWJ010004416.1, read on the forward strand.
AGAAGATTCTCTTTCTCACTGACTTAGAGATGGTTACTAGATTGTTACCAGTTACTAAAAAATTCAAACTGTATGAGGTGCTCCCTGTGTATATCAGTTCTGGGGAAAACTACAACGTAGCTAAATATCAGTGAGAAGGCTTAATGAGGCACTTAAGCCATATTGCTTTGCTTTAAAAATGGTTGCTCATCCATCTGGGTGGTGACTTTAACCTTTCCTCTTTGCAGGACAGGTGTATAAGTAGGGAAAGTACTTGTTAGCTTCCCAAGTGGGCAGAAATGATGATGGTGTTAGATGTATGGTTTAGAGAAGGACAGAATCCTTATAAGGCCAAAATAGAAAAGATCCAGCTAGGTGGGACAGTATAGCTCTGTCCCACTGAGTTAGTGAGTCTCAGTTAATGAGCACCTCTATTTAGCTTCCTTATAGGCCCTAACTATCTGTAAATTAGCTAGTAAGTTCCTTGGAATGTGGTAATATGTCTTCTTGCTTAAGGATTGTACAGTGGTGGTAGATACAGTGAAGACTTTACAGAATTCATTCTCTATGCAAAATAAACTTTGATATTCTGTACTTGGTATTCAATAAAACTTGTGCTTCATATTTTTCAATTGACTGATTTATGACATGGATTTGTCCTCTTCTAGGATGCTGGCTATGGTGAGAAGTCCTTTTTTGCTCCGGAAGAAGAAAATGAGGAAGATTTTCAGATGAAGATTGATGATGAGGTAAGGCTTTCCACTAATTTTTACTAGTGCATCTCAGTTATCCTTTTTAAAGAAACAGCATTATTGAGATAAAATTGACATACGATAAACTGCACATAAAGTATACTATTTGATATGTTTTGACGTTTAAATCTGTGAAATACTCATGACAAAATAATGAGTGTACCTGTCACCCAAAAAAATTTCTTTGTGCTCTACTGAAATCCCTTTCTCCTGCCTCTTCCTTTCCCTACTCTATGTCTGTCCCCTGGCAACCACTATAGATTACTTTGTATTTTCTGGAATTTTAGATCATGAAATCATACAGTATGCTTTTAAAAAAAATTGTGGTAAAATATACATAATATAAAGTTAAACATCTTAACTTTTAAGTGTACACTTCAGTAGTGTTAAGTACATTCACATTGTTTGGCAACTCGTCTCCAGAACTCTTTTCATCTTGCAAAACTGAAACTCCATACCCATTAAACAACAACCCTTCCCATTTTCTCCTCTCCTCAGCCCTTGGCAACTACCATTCATTCTACTTTGTTTCTGTGAATTTGACCACATTAGATACCTCATGTAAGTGGAATCCTATAGTATTTGTCTTTGTGACTGGTTTATTGTTCTCAATAAATAGCATAATGTCCTCAAGGTTCATCCATGTTGTAACACATGTCAGAATTTCTTTTTTTTTTTAAGGCTGAATAATATTCCATTGTATGTATATACTTCTTTTGTTTATCCATTCATTCATTGATGGATATTTTGGGTTGCTTCCACCTCTTGGCTATTGTGAATAGTGCTGCTGCGAACATGAGTATACAAATATCTCCTTAAGACCATGCTTTCAGTTCTTTTGGATATATACCCAGAAATAGGATTTAGTGACTCCACATAGTAATTCTATTTTTAATTTTTTAAGGAACCTGCTTACTGTTTTCCATAGCAGATGCAGCATTTTGCATTCCCACCAGCAGTGTGCAGAAGTTCCAGTTTCTCCACATCCTTGCCAACACTTGTTATTTTCTGTTTTTGTTTTTTTTTATCATAGCCATCCTAATGGATGTGTAAAGTAGTATCTCATTGTGGTTTTGATTTGCATTTCCCAAATGACTAGTGACATCGAGTGTCTTTTCTTTCATGGGCTTGTTGGTCTTTTTATGTTGTCTTTGGAGAAGTAACTATTCAAGTCCCTTGCCTCACTTTTTTATTGGGTTGTTTTTTGTTGCTGAGTTGTAGGAATTCTTTTTTTTTTTTTTTTGAGACAGAGTCTCTCTCTGTTGCCTGGGCTAGAGTGCCATGGCGTCAGCCTAGCTCACAGCAACCTCAAACTCCTGGGCTCAAGCGATCCTACTGCCTCAGCCTCCCAAGTAGCTGGGACTACAGGCATGCATCACCATGCCCAGCTAATTTTTTCTGTATATATTTTTAGTTGTCCAGCTAATTTCTTTCTATTTTTTTAGGAGAGACAGGGTCTCGCTCTTGCTCAGGCTGGTCTTGAACTCCTGAGTTCAAACGATCCGCCTGCCTCGGCCTCCCAGAGTGCTAGGGTTACAGGCGTGAGCCACCACGCCTGGCCTGAATTCTTTATGTATTATGGATATTAACCCCTTATCAGATAAATGATTTGCAAATATTTCTTCTTACTCCATAGGTTGCCTTTTAACTCAGTTGATTGTTTTCTTTGATGCATAGAGGTTTTTAATTTCGATATAGTCCAGTTTATCTATTTTTACTTTTATCGTTGGTGTTTATGATGTCATATACCAAAAATCAATACCAAATCCAATGTCATGAAGCTTTTGCCCTATGTTTTCTACTAAGAGTGGTACAGTTTTCACTCTTTTGTTGAGGTCTTTGATCCATTTTGAGTTATTTTTGTATGTGGTGTGAATAAGGGCCTAACTTCAATTCTTTTGCATGTGGCTGTCCAGTTTCCCCAGCACCATTTGGTGAGCATATTTGTCTAGGTTGTTGTATGTATCGGTAGCTTGTTTCTTTTTACTTTTGCATTAGTATTCCATGGTACATATGTACCATGGTTTAATTGCCTTAGAACATTTCGGTTGTGCAGTTTTTGGTTATTACAAATAAAGCCATTTTAAAAATTGGTGTATAATTGTGCCATGAATATTCACATATAAATCTTTGCATTAACATATATTTCCTTTTCTTTTGGATAAACACCTAAAAGTAGAATTGATGAGTCATATGGTAATTTTAACCTTTTGAAAAACTGCCAGTGTTTTCTACAGCAACTGCACCATTTTATATTCATTCTTTTTATTTTTTTTATTTTTCATTTTGAGACCCACAGTGAAGGGGAAACCATTTTATATTCGTACTAGCAACATAGGAGGGTTCCAGTTTCTCCACATCCTTGCCAAGACTTGTTATTTCCTTTTTTTTTTTTTTTTTTTAATTTATGGCCCTCCTAGTGGGTGTGAAGTGGTCCCTCATTGTGATTTCTGTTTGTTTGTTTTTGAGACAGAGTCTCCTTCTGTCGCCCTGGGTAGATCGCCCTGGGTAGATTGCCGTGGTGCCCTGGGTAGAGTGTGAGTAGAGTATTGCAGGTATAATCCATGGCGCCTGGCCTGTTTGTTTTTGAAACAGGGTCTCGCTCTATTGCCCTGGCTAGAGTAGAGTGGTGCAATCTACCTCACTGTAATCTCTAGCTCCTGGCCTTCTGCCTTAGTCTCCCAAGTAGCTGGGACCACAGACACGTGCCACTGCGCTGGCTAATATTTTCTATTTTTAGTAGAAACAGGGTCTTGCTCTTGCTCAGGCTGGTCTCAAACTCCTGAGTGTCAGCCATCATGCCTGGCCTTCATTGTGGTTTTAATTTGCATTTTCCTAATGGCTAAGGATGTTGAACATCTTTTCATGTACTTATTCATCATCCATATATCTTTTTTGCTGAAGTATTTGTTCATCTCTTTTGTCCATTTTTATTTTAATTAGTTGTTTGTGTTCTTACAGAGTTTTGAGAGTTCTTCACTTATTCTAGGTGTCAGTCCTTTATCAGGTATCTGATTTGCAAAGATTTTCTTCCAATTTGTGGTCTTTTAATTGTCTTAACAATGTCTTACGAAGTCCAGTTTCTCAATATTCTCTTTTGTTGCTTGTGGTTTTGGTGCCGTATCTAAGAAATTTTTGTCTAATATAAGGTCACAGAGATTTTCTTATGTTTTTTATTAAAAGTTTCATTGTTTTAAATTTTACATTTAGATTTATTTTGAGTGAATTTTGTATAGGGTGCAAGGTATGGGCTAAAGTTTGTTTCTTAAGATATGAATGTCTAATTATTCCAGCGCCATTTGTTAAAGAGTTGAATTATCTGTGAAAACAAACATTTGGCCAGGCGCAGTGGCTCACACCTGTAATCACAGTACTTTAGGAGGCCAAGGTGGGAGGATCGCTTGAGGCCAGGAATTCAAGACCAGCCTGAGCAAAAAATCAGAAAAATTAGCTGTTGTGGTGGTACGTACCTATAGTCCCAGCTGCTGGTGAGGCTGAGGCAGGAGGATCTCTTGAGCCCAGGAGTTCAAGGTTGCAGTGAGTTATGATGACACCACTGTACTCTAGGTGACAGGTCAAGGCCCTGTCTCTATTAAAAAAAAAAAAAAAGAAGAAAGAAAGAAAGACAGAAAACCCCCAATATTTGATCATATCATTCTCCTGCCCATGAACTTTCTCTGGATCCTCTCTTCTTTTAGAAAAGTCCTTAATATAATTTATAAGACTCTACATGATTTGGTCCTTGCATATAACTCTAACCTTCTTGCATCTCCTGTCATTGCCCTTTTTTTTTTTTTTTTTTTTTTTTTTTTTTTTGAGACAGAGTCTCACTCTGTTGCCCGGACTAGAGTGCCGTGGCGTCAGCCTAGCTCACAGCAACCCCAAACTCCTGTCCTTGAGCAATCCTTCTGCCTCAGCCTCCCGAGTAGCTGGGACTACAGACAGTCATGTGCTACCATGCCTGGCTAATTTTTTCTATATATTTCTAGTTGTTTGGCTAATTTCTTTCTATTTTTAGTAGAGACGGGGTCTCGCTCTTGCTCAGGCTGGTCTTGAACTCCTGTCCTCCAGCAATCCTCCCACCTCGCCCTCCCAGAGTGTTAGGATTACAGGCGTGAGCCACCACGCCCGGTCCATTGCCCATCTTGTACTCTAAGCTCCAAACATACTGAAGTTCATTCAGTTCCCTGAATTTCTTTCTCTTGCTTTCCAGAATTTTGCAACCGTTATTTCCTCTGCCTGGGATATTTTTTTCTCTATTCCCTTTCCATCTGACCTTCATCTGTAAATTATATTCTCTTGGAAGCTTTCCCTCATTCTCACCCTGGGGTTAGGATGGGGTGATAATCCTTCCCTTCTTTATGTACGTATAGCACCCTTATTTACTTCTGTCTTTCTTTTTTTTTTTTTGAGACATGGTCTCAGGTTCTCACTTTGTTGCCCAGGCTGGAGTGCAGTGGCCGGATCATAGCTCACTGTGGCTTGCAACTCCTAGGCTCAAGCAATCCTATTGCCTCAGCCTCCTGAGTAACTGGGACTATCTGGCTAATTTTAAGATTTTTTTGTAGAGATAGGGTCTGGCTATGTTGCCCAGGCTGGTCTTGAACTCCTGGCCTCAAGCAATCCTCTTACATCGGCCTCCCAAAGTGCTGGGATTACAGGTATGAGGCACCATCCCCAGCCAGCACCCTTCACTTTCTTATCATGAGATTAATAGTATAACATTGAACTTGGTTGGCTGTTTGGTTTTTTTCCTCACTGACATGAGGTTCATGAGAAGGTAGTGCCTCACATGTAGTAGTTATTCAATAAATATTTGTTAAACGAGTAACTGATTGTAAAAAGCAGAGAATGAGCAAAACGTTGTACTACTCTTTCACGGTTGGAATGAAAAATGAATGGATGTCTAAGAGTTTCAGAATTTAAGGATTCTGTTGAATGGCCTTCAAGATTGAATCTTGAATAAAGAATTGTCCATTTTCTAGCTAATTGTGTATACTCTTGACTAGTTTGTGAGCACATTTTTCCCTTGTCTTATTTCTCTTAATTATTTTGTGGGGTCGGTAAACACTATTCAAGGTCCCAGGAGAGGACAAACCTTTTTGACCAAACCTGTGGCAGAGATGGAATAATGGACTTTGATTTAGTGCCGCTAGGTTTGGGACCAGTGCTTTGAAAGCATGCATATAATCTATTTTGAGAACGTATAGATCATTCTGAAGAAGCTGTTCGAGCAATTGGATAATCAAATGCAGTCATCAGTCTAATTTTGAGCATCATGAGGGTAGGGGAAAACACTTTACTTGAGACTGCTTAGCGAAGTCCAAGGGATATGGGGCTGAAGGATATTACTGTTCCTTATATTTCTCCTTAGCCTGGTTGAACTCTTGGCCTCTGTTTACTGTCATGACTTAAGAATCATACATACAAAGAAGAGAACTGAGTACTAGGCAGCCATATTTAATTATTGATCTTTGTGAACACTTTAAGAAAGCATGAAATTGTTCATTATAATTATTTTACCCTTCTAGGTAATGGCTAGACATAGAGCAAATGTTTCCTACAGGCCTGAGAATCTTTTTCTGTACCTCAGGTTCGCACTGCTCCGTGGAATACCACAAGGGCCTTCATTGCTGCCATGAAGGGCAAATGTCTCCTAGAGGTGACTGGGGTGGCAGATCCCACAGGGTGTGGTGAAGGATTCTCCTATGTGAAGATTCCAAACAAACCAACACAGCAGAAGGTAAGATTGTCTGAATTTCTAGAAGAAGAAAGTCAAGGGAGGAAGAAGTGAAGGTTGAGTGGAGATGAATGGAGGTGGGTGGAGAACCTGGAAAGTGGTTAAATTGTCAGAATGACTTAGATGTTTACTGTAAGGAGTTCACTTTCTTAGGATTCTCACCTGTTTTTGTTTGAGTTAGGATGATAAGGAGCCTCAGCCAGTGAAGAAGACAGTGACAGGAACTGATGCAGACCTCCGTCGCCTTTCCCTGAAAAATGCCAAGCAGCTTCTACGTAAATTTGGTGTGCCTGAGGAAGAAGTGAGTATGTAAGATAAAAACTTAGAGGATCCTAGGGGCTTTGTATAGAGAGGGAAATGCGAGGAGGCAGGTGTAAAGAACAATCTGGAGAACTTTGTAGTATGCTGGGTCTTGGATACTTTTTTAGGAGTTAGATTTCCCAAAGCTTTCTTTTTAATCTGCTTTGGGATGGTTTTTCTTTTTTGGTCTAGCTCTAATTGTGTGGGGTTGGTTTGTCCTTGGAAATCACTGAATGATTTGTACATTTGTATTTATGTGTGTGTGTGTCTGTTTGTCTTGTAGATTAAAAAGTTATCCCGCTGGGAAGTGATTGATGTGGTACGCACAATGTCAACAGAACAGGCTCGCTCTGGAGAGGGGCCCATGAGTAAATTTGCCCGTGGATCAAGGTTTTCTGTGGCAGAACATCAGGAACGTTATAAAGAGGAATGTCAGCGCATCTTTGACCTACAGAACAAGTGTGTTTTAGTGCTATAGAAAGCCCAAGCTGGGGAGTCCACTTGCTCAAGGCTTCTTGGGTGTGGCTCTGGGTAAAAAAAATCAAAAAACACAGAAACAAAAAAAGAAAATCCAAGCTGGAAAAGGGAAGGGTCCCAGACACTATTTTATAATGAAGAGGAGATAATCTAAAGATGTGACTAGGTGGTCAGATATTTGTGATGACAGGGTAGTAGCTGTTGTAATAGTACCACTCGAATACCTGTTCCCTTCAAAGCAACTTGGCAAATGTTTTAAATGGAAAGAGGCTCTAGGCTTGAGCTCTAGGTTCCATGTTAACTCTTATGGCCTACTTGGGCCCGACAGCCAGAACAGTAGGAACAGGTGACAGATAGGGTTTTTTCTGAAGGTTTAATTGTGAGAGGATGGTAATGTGCTATTGAAAATGACCAGTGTGCTGATTTGTTTCTCAAGTTTTCTGTAGGAGGAGTTCTGAAAAGTTACTGTAATTTTTCAAACTTGCCTTGTTGACTAAATATTTAGGAAAACTTTGTAAAGCTTTTCTGTTAAGGGCCCCATGTCTTAGTGGATTTTGAGTGTGCCTTTTTGAGGTAGATTTTCTGATTTTCTACTCTTTCCTGCAACCATATTTCCTTAGCTCTTTCCACACTTTTGTGTATCTCCTTGTCTTAATTTAACATTGTTTTTTTCTCTTTTTAGGGTTTTGTCATCAACTGAAGTCTTATCAACTGACACGGACAGCAGTTCAGCTGAAGATAGTGACTTTGAAGAAATGGGAAAGAACATTGAGAACATGTTGCAGAATAAGAAAACCAGCTCTCAGCTATCCCGTGAGCGAGAGGAGCAGGAGCGGAAGGAACTACAGCGGATGCTACTCGGTGAGGGTAGTGGCTTCACAGACAGACAAGAAAGAAAAGGATCGAAAAGGGAGTGTAAATAACTGCAGACTATAACTGAGGCAAAGCTGGAGGCAGAAGAAGTAGGGGATGAGTGTAGAAAAGCCTGTAGATGAGGTAGAGAGCTTTCTGCAAATAGGACTCTAGGTTTGTCTTTGGGGGACAAATTGAAGAGATGCTGTCAATCTACTACTGCCTGGCCAAGCCAGGGCTATCAGTTCTGTACTTCAAATGAGCTTTCTGGGCATTCATCCTAGAGGGTAAGAGTTTTTAATACAGAATCTGTGGATGAATTTGGGGAGTTATCCTTGAACCTTCTGAAATTACATGTAAAATTCTATGCAAATGTGCTTTTTCTGAGAAGATTCATGGCTTTCAGAAGATTATTAAAGGAGTCTTAGACCCTAAAAAGAGTTCAAAATCACCAGCCAAAAATTGCAGAATTTGTGGGCAGGGATGATGGTAAAGGCCTGAATTGGGTTGGGATGTGGACATTGGGGATCTAAAGAGGAAAAAATCAGGCTACCTTAAGATTTCACTCTGGGCTTACTAGAAAGATGTTAGTATCATTGGTTAAAGTAGTAAATTTCAGAGAAAGAAGCAGGTTTAGGAAGATAATGTATAATGGGTGGAGTTTTCGTTCCCCGTGACATTCCTGAGTGTAGATGTCAACTAGGCAGTTGAAAATTTGGATGTAGATACTAAGACGAGAGGATAAGGGCTGAAGACGAAGATTTCAATGAATATTCTCACTCACAGTAGTCTTCCCTTTGTTTCCTCCTTTCTATAAAAGTTTTGTGCAATTTTATTTTTCTGGCTACTTTGTAAAGATGTGATACAGTCCTTCCACCAATGTGGTCCTCTAGATCTTTACTAGTGTGGTCCTAGACCACAGTATCTACATCACATGGGGATTTGTTAGAAATGCAGAATCTCAGGCCTCACTCCAAATCTACTGAATTAGAACCTACATTTTACTAAGATCCTCAGGCGATTCCTATTTGTATTAAAGTTTAAGAAGCATATGCTAGGCCTTAAGACTCTGCGCTTGTTTCTGTGGTGTCATTTTTCCCCCAAGTGATTGGTTGAGTGCTTTTCTTTAATGTGATCATCAACTACTTTCTGCTTGGACTTTTCTCTTCCTTTGTTGTTCAGAGGCATCAGAATACCACTACTGCTCCTCTGTCTCCTATAGCAAACATATAGTTCTTCGAGGTTCTTTCAGAACTTTTTGTACTTGTAAAAATGGAGAAATTAGCAGTGGTAAAATGAAGTCAGAAAAGGATAAATTAATGTAGTCTTGGGGCTGGTGGTGACTGATGCGTTCTGTAGAACCATAGATTTGTAGCATGTTGAGCTTCAGTATCACCACTCAACCCCAAGAAAATGACTATTTGGGTGGTAGGGGGAATGTTTGGAAATCTTTTTCTACCTTGCAGCAGCAGGCTCAGCAGCAGCAGGAAACAGTCACAGAGATGATGATACAGCTTCTGTGACTAGCCTTAACTCTTCCGCCACTGGCCGCTGTCTAAAGATTTATCGCACATTTCGAGATGAAGAGGGGAAAGAGTACGTTCGCTGTGAGACGGTCCGAAAACCAGCTGTCATTGATGCCTACGTGCGCATACGGACCACAAAAGATGAGGAATTCATGTAAGTCTGATTCACCGCTTTCAAATGTGATAGGGAGAATAGTAATAATGGTGGGGAATGGACAGTGGGTGCTTCGGGTTTTAGTGACAGGATTCTTCACAGTCGTCCCTAAAACTTTGCTGTAATTGGAAACCATCTTACCTTTAGATCTTTGGGTTTGAACAGAGCCAAATTACAGAGAAAATTTTGTATTTGCCACATAATAAAGCCATACCTAGTTCCATCTGGCTTCTCTGCATTTTGATTGGTTGATTTGCAAAAATCTTGGGGATTACTCAGGACGTATTCTGAAAGAGGTGCCTCTCTGCAAATGGAGTGCTAACTGGTAAGGAAGATGGAAATGGCAGGTGGTAGCCCCTTTTATTTCAGCCTGGATGGATTACTTTAATTCTGAGATGTTAGCTATAAAGACAATCTTCTTGGTTTAGGTTTGCTTACGGTCCTGTGATTTCCCCCCCTCCCCTGTTATTCAGTCGAAAATTTGCCCTTTTTGATGAACAGCATCGAGAAGAGATGCGAAAAGAGCGGCGGAGGATTCAAGAACAACTGAGGCGGCTTAAGCGGAACCAGGAAAAGGAGAAGCTTAAGGGTCCTCCTGAGAAGAAGCCCAAAAAATTGAAGGAGCGTCCTGACTTAAAAGTAAGTATAATGTGGTGTGATCACAACCAATGAAGCAAAGGAAGAAAGCATACCGTTTCCCTTAGCTTTTGGCATCCTCTGTTACTGGGAATGAGGGCAGCATTGTGGAAAGCTAGTTTGTGAATTGATGCGGCTAGTTGGGTGTTAGTACTAGTGTGAACGGTACTGGCAGCACTACACCCAATCTGGTGCCATTATTCTCATTGGGTGTCATTTATTCTTCACTTGAAATATTTCCTAGAAGTCAAGATAGGTTTGATGGATTTTTTTACACATACGTTCGTGTATGTGTGTGTATATATGCACAGGGACACAAATGTACCTGTTTTTTATAAAGTGACTCCTGTCTCACAGTGTTGTATTAAATGATATAATGCACAGGAAGCACTTTATAAACTGTAAAATACTGGAAAAAAGTAAAGTGCTGTTATTAACATGTACTGAGGTCATTATTTTAATGTTCTGTTCTTGTACGTGATATTAGACACAGTATTGGCCCCATTTTACAGATGAAATTGAGGTCTAGGATACCGAAGCCACTTAGTTGCAAAACTGAAGTGGAGACTTGGTATCATTGAGCCTTTTCCTTGTTTTACTAGAGGTTGGTAATACACCCAGCTGGCTGAGTGTGCTGCTGCATGCAGGCTTGGGCTTCCAGCAATGTTTCTCTTGCATATTTAATATTTTTGTAATTCATAGCTTAAATTGGGAGTGGTATCCTTTTTTTTTTTTGTAACTATTCCTTCCTTGATTTTTAAAGCAATATCGAGTCCCTGGATTTCATTTTATTTTTCACTCATTATTTCCATACATGCACTTTTGTCTAGTGGGTTCTGGTTGATAGGTACATAACAATTCTATTAGAGCAAAAGTTCTGAAGCTGCTCTTGTTTCTCTCCTCCCTTATACATGCAGTTGACCCTTGAACAACATGGGTTTGAACCGTATAGGTTGACTTCCAGGCACGGATCATGGGATATGGAATCCATATATACAGAGGGCTCACTTTTTGTATGCTCAGGTTCCACAGGGCCAACTGCAGGACTTGAGTGTGCGTGGATTTTGGTATATTCAGGAGGTCCTGAATGAAACCAGTCCCCTGTGAATACTGAGGGACGACTGTACTTCTTATCTGCTTACCTCTGACACTTTGATACTTTTCCTTTGCAGCTGAAATGTGGTGCATGTGGTGCCATTGGGCACATGAGGACAAACAAATTTTGCCCCCTCTATTATCAAACAAATGCTCCACCTTCCAACCCTGTTGCCATGACAGAGGAGCAGGAGGAGGAGTTGGAAAAGACAGTCATTCATAATGATAATGAAGAACTTATCAAGGTTGAAGGGACCAAGATTGTCTTGGGGAAACAGCTAATTGAGAGGTAAGGGATAGTAGGCAGGAAGTACTATGAGACAGATCTATTGGAGTTCCGTGATGTTGGCGGGTGGCAGGGGTGGATGTGATATGTTCTCTGAATTGGAACTGAGGGTACAGGGATTTTGATTAATTTTCCTCAGTAATTATTACCAGTAATGAAAATTGCACCACTCATTAGGCTCCACCACTTGCTCTGGGGCATGCTACCTAATTTTTTTGAGTCTCAGTTTCCTTAGTTACAAAATAAAACCACCCTTACCAGGGTAGTTAAGAAGATAAAATGAGAGTGACTACGAAGCATATAGTACAGCACCTGGCATATAATAGATGCTCAGTAGATGTTGATTCTCTATTCCTGTTCTACTTCCAAGCACTCATAATATTTGCGAAGTCCCTAATCTCAGAGTGTTCTGATAATGGACCATGTAAAAAGATTGAGGAGACATATAAACTATGCATATACCTATATTTTGCCCTCAGAGAATTTAATAGATAATAAAATGGAGAAGTTTTGAAATTTTTTCTCCTAACTTTTTAGTTTGAAAATTGCAAACATACAGAAAAGTTGAAAGAATGCAATATACTGTTCCTCTAAATTCACCAATTGTTAACGTTTCGCCACATTTGCTTCATCTTTGTATACCTATTTTTTTTTTTCACTGAACCATTTGGAAGTAAATTAGTTACAGGCATCATGACATTTCACTCCTAAATTCTTTAGCACTCATTTCCTAAGAATAAGAATATAACAGCATGATAGTATCACACCTAAGAAAGTTAACATTAATTAATAGTTATGTGTAATACTCAGACCTCATTCAAATTTCCCATTATCTCAATATCCTTTATTGCTCCCCTTGCCAATTCTGGATCTAATCCTAGTTCAAACATTAAATATATTTTGAGTCTCTCTTAATCTAGAATGGTCCTCCCTGCCTTTTATGTTTTTCATGACATTGAATTTTTTGAAGAGTTCAAGCCAACTGTTTCAAAATATTCCATATTCTGGATTTGTCTATTTTTTTGTTGACTAGGTTCAGATTAAATGTCTTTAGCAAGACATTTAATATCCTATATAGGTGATACTATATACTTACTGTACAACATAAGAAAGCTCGTGTCGAGTCTTCCCACTATTTTGATCATCTTGTTAAAGGGGGGTGGTCCCCAGACCCTATAATAAAGGTTTGTTTTTCCCTTTGTGATAAACATGTGAGTGAATATCCTATTCCCTAACAGTCTTTCAGTAGTCTTAGCATCAATTGATGATCATTACCTGATTCAGTTATTTCAGTGCGGGGGGGGGGGGGGGCGGTTCTAAAATGGTGATTTTTCTAATTCTAGCATTCCTTCTACATTAGCTAGCATTTTTCTATAAAGAAGAGCTTTCTCCTCTCCCTTTTAAAGTATTACTATGGATTCTAAAATTGTTTCCTTTGCAGATGTAATATTTTATAATTCTTTAACATCATTAATTTAGATGCATAGATAGTATCCCAAGTTTGACTCCTTTAAGCCAGATCTTGTGCCCTTTTGAAATGCCTGTAAATCTTTGCTTTCTTTTCTTTTTTCTTTTTTTTTTTTTTGGAGACAGAGTCTGGCTCTGTTGCCTGGGCTAGAGTGCCGTGGCGTCAGCCTAGCTCACAGCAACCTCAAACTCCTGGGCTCAAGCAATTCTTCTGCCTCAGCCTCCCAAGTAGCTGAGACTATAGGCATGCGCCACCATGCCCGGCTGATTTTTTCTATATATTTTTAGTTGTCTGGCTGATTTCTTTCCATTTTTTAGTAGAGATGGGGTCTTGCTCTTGCTCAGGCTGGTCTCGAACTCCTGACCTCGAGCGATCCTCCTACCTCAGCCTCCCAGAGTGCTAGGATTACAGGCGTGAGCCACCATGCCCGACCCATCTTTGCTTTCTGACACAAGATGTCACAGGCTCTCTTTGAACTTTTCCTGTCCTAGACCTATAATCGGCCTTTTCTCCAAAGAGCCCAGGTTCCTTTTATTAGGGAATAGTGTTTAGAAACCAAGATCTATGTGTTACATGTGCTCATGGCCATTGAGATGTCATTGCTTCTATGCTCATTCGTGGACAAAACTAGTAAATATGCATATATTTTAAATCACTTTGTACTGGTACCTCTAATCCGGATTGTACCTATAGATTCTTTCTCATCGTTTCCCATTTCATATTTGTATCCTTTCTCAGTAAATAAATTTCTCAATATTGATTTGCAACATCAATATATTTGTTGGCTCTGTCCTATGATACGTACGAAATAGTTTCAGAATTACTATACTAATGCCACTAACCAACAATAAACCTATAAAGTAGGTTCAAGATGTTTTTTGTAGTTTGTTATCCTTGGACTACATGCCACTGAAGTTGTACAGTCAGGGTATTACATTCAAAAAATATTTGGATTAATTGTTTTTGTGTATAATTTTTAAAATCAATCTGATATAGTCATATTCACTTATTTCTGCTTGTATTTTGTTTGAGGTTCTTTTTTCCATCCTGGTTGATTTAATTTATCAATATCTATAATGGTTGTTATGTTTTGAAGCACATTAGAAAAGACAAATGTGGTATCTTGATCCCTTACAATGGAAGGGAAGAAGGTGGATGGGCTTAATGATAAGGGAAAAACCCAAACTAGTTTTTTTTTTCCAAATCAGTTTTTAATTTCTTGTTTCCATTCTGATGAATGAGTTAGGTTTCCTAGCCCTTTAACCCTAAAACAGAATGTTAAAACTGGAAGGATTCTTAAAATTCCTTTAGCCTAGTTCCCTTATCTTCCAAATAGGAAACTGAGGTGAAGTTGTGACTTGCCTAGTTCTTTATTAATTTGGAGATCCTATGAGGCCTTGCCTGATCTGAGCCTTAGAAGGTGGATGTCTGGCCTTTGGTTTGGCTTTTTCCTCCCCAGGCTCATGCTCAGGTACTTTGGACTTTTTCATTGTAGTTGCATTTTTTTTTTTCCGGGAACTAGAAATAGGGACTGTATCCTATGAAAGTGTTATTCATTGCAGTGCAGATGAGGTTCGAAGAAAATCTCTGGTTCTCAAGTTCCCTAAACAGCAACTTCCTCCCAAGAAGAAACGGCGAGTTGGAACCACTGTTCATTGTGACTATTTGAATGTGAGTATGTGTATTGCTTCCTTCTGATTAGATGAGTTCTCATTGATTTCCCCCAGCCTTCTATGCCATGGCTTTGACAGCCTTAGATTCTCCCACTGGCCTTGCCCTAAGAATTATGTGTACGATTTATTAAGAGATTTCTAAAATATATTTGCCTGGTTAGAGAATGTGGAGTTTTTTGGTCTAAAGAAGCATTCTGATTTCTTGTTTCTCCATAGAGACCTCATAAGTCCATCCACCGGCGCCGGACAGACCCTATGGTGACACTGTCATCCATCTTGGAGTCTATCATCAATGACATGAGAGATCTTCCAAATGTGAGTTCATTGCATTGGATACCTACTGTAGGGGTGGCAAGGCTCTTTGTTCTGTTTGTGATTTCAGGTATAGGGCAGTAGTGTATAGACCTAGGTACCTGGAACTCCTAATTCTTTGGGATGTAGTTTTTTGGTTTTGTTTTTTTTTTAACAGTTTAGTAGAGGAAACAGACCTGCTCCATCTAGAAAGATTCCTTTGAGAGTTGATGGCCAGGTAGACAGGTAAGATGTGAGAGTCTTCAGGAACTGGCTCTGGCAAGTGTTCTTTGCTCATGGATCGCACTGGCTCTTGTTTGCACAGACATACCCTTTCCACACTCCAGTCAATGCAAAGGTTGTAAAAGACTACTACAAAATCATCACTCGACCAATGGACCTACAAACACTCCGTGAAAATGTGCGTAAACGCCTCTACCCGTCTCGGGAAGAGTTCAGAGAGCATTTGGAGCTAATTGTGAAAAATAGCGCAACCTACAATGGTAAGAATCACCTGTTCTTAACTGTAAAGGTCACCTTTCAGTTCCTTATTTGTCCCTTACTAGTCCTAAATTCAGACTAGACTAGCTGAAAAGACTACAATTTATTAGTGTATTGGGGGGTGTGAAAATCAGGTAATGTACATTTTCAGTCATTTAATAAATACTGCTGCTTTTTATTCCCACTATTTTATTCTTATATCCTCTGGAGAATTTGGAGTCTATCTGTTAAAATGAAGCAGTTGCATGTGGAGAAGTGGGAGGAAGAAGTGGGCCTAGGTTAATAGAAGAGAAAGGCATTCAGTGTGGATGGAACCTATGCAGAGTATGTGCTTGTGACCATATTTGCTATATGTTAATCTTTGATTTGGTCTACAAATTTGTTAGAGGGGCCTAAAGTATGTCTACTTTGCTTAAAAGCTAGGAAGGCAAGGAGGAAGAAATCTGTTTAAAAGAGAGGAAACAATATAATTTCTACATGTAAAGAAAAAGATTTTCTGGTTTCTAGTTGCATCCTTGAGCACAGATTCATATGTAAGTAGAGGAATTCAGAGTACAGACAGATAAAGTGTGCAACATGGCTCTATCACTTACTAATTGAGTTACCATAAACAAGTTATTTAGCTTCTCATGGCTTCCTCTATTTTCAATGACTGGCTCCCATACCCACTATCACCTCCTGCCACACTCACCATTATATTTCACTAAATATCCCATGCCATTTTTTCATGCCTTTGCACAGTCTTTGCTCTTTCTCTGGAATGGCCTTTCTTCCATTCAGTGGTAAATTTCCATTTGTATTTCCAGACCACCTCATACCATCTCCTCATAAAGATTTATCCAAATTGCCTAAAATATCCATTTTTCTATCCTCTGTGCCCCCCCTGCACAATTAAGTCAACTTTTACAGTTCTTATTGTTGCACCATAATTATATGTCTGACTCTCCCACCACTTTGTGACATTCTAGAGAAACTGTGTCTTATTTATGGTTGTATTCCCAGGGCCTAGCAGAATGCCACATATATACAAGGGAAAAATAAATTTGTTAGGCCCAACTGTCATTCAGGTTACAAGGATAATTACTTAAACAAAAATCAGA